>JBAKBP010012296.1:0-68202 GCA_037953745.1 Lithodes maja | reverse complement strand
ATACATCAACGTTCCCATGACTTTCTTGTTCAGTTCACTTGTGTGTTTGTTGAAAAGCATGTTACAATCTATATGTAGACCTAAATTTGTTACATGTGTACAAGGTATAATTTTATGATCATCGAGTTGTATACATACATTTGAGGGTATTTGAGATAAAAGCTGTCTAGTGCCAAGGAAAATGCATTGAGTTTTATTTGCATTCAACATAAGACCATTTCTCTGGAAATATTGTTTCACTATTTTGAGTGTATTTTCTGTTTTGCTAATTACATTAGTTAGTTCATCCAGAGTGCCTGAGTGAAGTATCTGTGTATCATCAGCATACTGAATGAGCAAACAATCAGAGAGAGAGAGAGAGAGAGAGAGAGAGAGAGAACAAAAACAGAGACTTATTTATATATATATATATATATAATATATATATGTTTCTAATCTCTCAGTGGGGATCGAACCGTCGACCATCAGGACGATAGCCGACGCTTTAATCAATTACACCACGGCAGTCTTAAGACTGCCGTGGTGTAATTAAGACTGCCGTGGTGTAATTGATTAAAGCGTCGGCTATCGTCCTGATGGTCGACGGTTCGATCCCCACTGAGAGATTAAGAAACATTTAGTGGCTCACGTGTATTTGTGATATATTCTCAATATATATATACAGTATATATATATATATATATATATATATATGTTTCCAAGCTCTCAGTGGGGTTCGACACCGTCGACCGTCAGACGATAGCCGACGCTTTAATCAACTACACCACGGCAGTCTAAAAGACACTCAACTTCTATCCTATTTATGTTAAGGAGAAGGGAAACCCACTAGGCGAATATATTTCAATTCATACCTAGTCGTAGGATCCATATTCCAGAATACCATACAAGGATTTCTGACTGTCCCGACGCAACTCGGGCAGCAATTGATTTCATTTAATTCTAACCCAGTACGTGTATTTGTGATATATACTCAATAGTTGTAACTCTCATGCTTTGTGGGTTAGAATTAAATGAAATCAATTGCTGCCCGAGTTGCGTCGGGACAGTCAGAAATCCTTGTATGGTATTCTGGAATATGGATCCTACGACTAGGTATGAATTGAAATATATTCGCCTAGTGGGTTTCCCTTATCCTTAACATAAATAGGATAGAAGGTTTGAGTGTCTTTTAGACTGCCGTGGTGTAGTTGATTAAAGCGTCGGCTATCGTCTGACGGTCGACGGTTCGAACCCCACTGAGAGCTTGGAAACATTTAGTGGCTCACGTGTATTTGTGGTATATACTCAATATATATATATATATATATATATATACAGTATATAATTATATACAATATACAAAGGAATGTGAGCAACAGCAGACGCGCTAATCTTAATGAGGATATCCACCGATAATTGCACGATTAATTTAGCTTAGGCTTACTCACCAATATATAGTGAACTAGGTCATCAGAAATTTGTATATATTCCTTCAAAAGTGTTTTGGAAAAATCGTTACGGTCTTACATTTTTCTTAATGTTTCTTGACAGTAGGTTAAATTTTTAAATTTTTCTGTCGAAAAATGTTTCCGGCAAAGCCGGATTTCTCCATACAATACTGGCTCGCTATTGCTCGCCAGGAAGAAATCAACACATGGATGGGGATAAATGTCTTAAAACAGAAGGCTGAATGGGGCTTAATGGATACAAGCCAGAGAAAGAGAGAAAAGGAGATACAAAATGCAGGTCACCCCCCTTAAGTCACGTGATATCTTATTCCAGATATTCACAAATGCAGTTAAATAAATAATAATAAATAAAATAAACCTTTCCTTGATCCGACTTTAATCGTTTTCCATTTTTTTAAGCCATTTCCTCTTGTGCAATTAGACTGGTCAACTGCGAAA
Organism: Lithodes maja; assembly: GCA_037953745.1. NCBI lineage: Eukaryota > Metazoa > Arthropoda > Malacostraca > Decapoda > Lithodidae > Lithodes > Lithodes maja. Next base: position 66,316 of record JBAKBP010012296.1, on the reverse strand, counting down.
TACTTGTGAGAATCTAGGTTTTTATGAGTTTATATACTTTAGTTAAATCAGCCTTCATTCTGCAGCATGGTCAGGTCACACTATAGTCTATTCACTGTAAGTAGGCGATAAATTATGACCTCTACCCTCTGTAACTCAAAAAGGGCTAGAGCAAATTGGCTGTAAATTTCCACATCTATTCCTTGACTGCCTCTTCCCAAACGGTAGAAATATTAGTTCGATTACTCTAGCCGTTTATGAGTTACAGAGGTTAGTGGTCAGGATTTCTCGCCTACTTACAGCGAATAGACTATAGTTCAGATCTAAGACGCTGCTCATACGTTTCAGTTTTGTGTAGCCCTTCTCTCAACTCTCTCCAATTTTTCGATTTCTCTGGACTGTGTTTGAAATGTTTGAAATGTTTGAAAGGTTTATTAACTCGAGCGACCCCAAGTGGGGTATTAAGAGTACATACTTCAATACAAATACAAAATACAATAACACATATACAAAACAACAACATTATTTGTACATAATAATATTTCAACTTGACTGGTGGCCTTGTTGTAAGTTCAAGACTTTATGTCTTGAAATAATTCATAATTTCTCCTACAAATTTGTCAAGTTTTAATATAACTGCATGTTGTGTACTGCTGAATAACTGACATTTTCATAGAATTAGGATTATTATAATAATATTTGTTAAGGTACTGCCTTCTGTAAACATTAAAATGTGAACATTTGAACAAAAAATGGAATTCATCACCGACTTCATTACTGTTACACAACGTACAAATTCGCTCGTTTACATTTATGTTGTTGTGTCTACCGCTGACAATAGGCAGCATATGATTACCACATTTGAATTTACACAACCTTATTGAATATTGCTTTGGCAGTTTAAGTAAATAATCTTGGATGCGGTAATCGACCGTCATTATTCTGTAATTCAAACAAACACTACTTCTATTAATTTCCTCCGTCCATTTTTGCCTATAAATATCACTAGATCTAAGTTTAAATGCTTCTTTAAACCAGTTACCATTACCATTATTTAAATCATTAAATACATGCGACATTCCATTGCTATCTAGTAAGCATTTGATATTATTTAACCAGGGTAATTTGTACTGTTCTCGATCATACAAAACTTTCATTAATCTATACCAAAACACATGAAATTTTATTTTCCGTATCACTTGTAATCCTAAACCAAAAATTTACCATTCTATTGTCTATGATTTCCTGCAAACTTCTAAAACCTGATTCACCATACACCATACATGTTTGCAGTTGATTTATTCAACCTCAAAAGTCTCTTCAAAAAGCTATTGCATGTCCTTTTTTAGGTGATCAATATTCTCACAGCCCCATATTTCACTATCGTACAATATGATGGGTAATACTAGTTTTTTCGTATAAATCGATACTTGTGTCGAACGGTAGGTTAAGCTTGTTAATTGTATTTAATAACCCATAAGTTGCTCTCTTACTTTTAATTACTTGTTTTGCTTTAGCTTTATCAAATCGACCGTTGAAGTTAAATGTTGTGCCCAGGTAAGTATAATGTTGTGCCCAGGTAAGTATAATGTTGTGCCCAGGTTAAGTATAATCATCCACTACCTGGATTTCATCATTACCGAATTTAAATGTCCTATGTTTCTGACCTTACCCTGGAAAATATTACAACTTTAGTTTTACCAATGTTACCTGCAGTGATGAAAAGTGTTACCAATGTTTACCTGCAGTGATGAAAGTGTTACCAATGTTTACCTGCAGTGATGAAAGTGTTACCAATGTTTACCTGCAGTGATGAAAGTGTTACCAATGTTTACCTGCAGTGATGAAAGTGTTACCAATGTTTACCTGCAGTGATGAAAGTGTTACCAATGTTTACCTGCAGTGATGAAAGTGTTACCAATGTTTACCTGCAGTGATGAAAGTGTTACCAATGTTTTACCTGCAGTGATGAAAGTGTTTACCAATGTTTACCTGCAGTGATGAAAGTGTTACCAATGTTTACCTGCAGTGATGAAAGTGTTACCAATGTATACCTGCAGTGATGAAAGTGTTACCAATGTTTACCTGCAGTGATGAAAGTGTTACCAATGTTTACCTGCAGTGATGAAAGTGTTACCAATGTTTACCTGCAGTGATGAAAGGCTACAATACTCCTGAACGGCGTTTCCCGGGCATTTCCGCACCCTCCTTAGCTCCCCGCCATGGATTGGCTTCGGTCACCCAGGCTATATTGTGGTCGGCAGGGAGGGTTGTTTGGGGGCGCTCGATTATGGCCTTGGCCTTATTCGGGGCCTTGGGGCTGTTCGGCCAGGCAGCTTGAGGAACAACAACAACAACAACAGCATTCAAGGCAAACTGTAAATCATCTTCATTTTCGGCCATAACTATAGTGTCATCAGCATAAAGTAGGCAAAACAAATTAAAATAAAGTTCAGCATCATTCTCGCCCAAGAACCCTGCAACATCTGTACTGATAGTTGGCAATCCCGAAAATGCATTACTGATGTGAGCTTTAAAATCATTTAAAAACATTGCAAATAGAAGTGGGGATAAACTTTCTCCTTGTCTCACACCGACATTACACGAAAAAATAAGAGGATATCTGATTATTGACTTTAACACATGATTTAGCCCTGCTATACAAGTTGTACACCACCCGTAGTACCCTCCCATTAATATTGTCACTTAACATTTTCGTCCATAATTCTGTGGTGTGTGTGTATATGAGAGAGAGAGAGAGAGAGAGAGAGAGAGAGAGAGAGAGAGAGAGGAGAAGAGAGAGAGAGAGGAGAGAGAGAGAGAGTGGGATCTAAAATGGTAGGGAGCTTTAAGATAAAATTGGATAAGCATATGGACGAGAAGGGTTGGGTATGAAGGGGGGATCAGCAGGGTTGGGCCAATCAGCGCTCTGCAGACCCCCATAATCCTGCGTTAATCTCTAACCGTTTTTGTAAGATGATCCTCAGGGTATAGAGTGTTGAGCCTATAATTGGGCATTGTGTAATTGAATTGGGGTTGTGTGGGACAGGGATCTGCCTTGCTTAGGCCAATCGGCTTTCTGCAGACTCCCATTTTCTTATGTTCTTATGTTCTTATGAGAAACCAAGACAGAGAGAGAGAGAGAGAGAGTACAAAGGAGTACAAAGGAAATCAAGCAACAACAGGTCTAGTGACCCTTCTAGGCTGCTTGTCCTCCAAAACACTGAGGATCAAGTGTCCAAACAGTGGTTTAGAGTGGGTAAGGGAAAATTGGAAAGGGAAACTACTGCCCTAGAACTAATGTCCGTGGCAGGATTAGGAAGTTAGTAGGGGGACAGATGGGACAGAGAGAGAGAGAGAGAGAGAGGAGAGAGAGGAGAGAGAGAGAGAGAGAGAGAGAGAGAGAGAGAGAGAGAGAGAGAGAGCGACAGGTGGAGGTAACTCGTACAGAGAGGTTTTTATGGCCAGCCTAACTAGCTCGCTGGTTCAGGTTTTATACCGGAGATGACTAGACATATATTCCAGTACACACACACACACACAGTACAGACACGTGTGTACACAATCTCGGTTAACCCACCTGGCGGCACACTTCACAGTATATTATTGTTACACACACACACACACACACACACACACACACACACACACACACACACACTTGACGAACAAGTGAGTGAGTTACACACCTTTATATAATTTACTTTTGCTGGCATACTTCATGTATAATATTACACAAAAATGCGCATATATATATATATCTATCTCTCTCTATATATATACAATATATATATATATATATATATATATATATATATATATATATATATATATAGAGAGAGAGATAGATATACATGTAAGTATATATATTACACAGATTTGTAAAACAGACTTTATGGTACTGTATATTCACACACACACACACACACACACACACACACACACACACACACACACACACACACACACACCTGATCCTGGTGATAAGTTTAGGATGTCTGGTCGTCCCTCGGTCATGCTGATGCACCACCGCCAGTAGTAGTCATCACCGCTCGTCCCCGTCCCCAGTGGAAGACACGGGGGCAAGGGGACCAGTAGATGGACTGTCCATGGTAGACAGATCGGTAATAAAATTACCGTCTGCCCTCATCAGGGCAAGCTGATCAGGAATGCTGTTACTCAGTGCCCTGATGTCGTAGTGGGGCATTTTTGGCTGGTCAGGGACACTTTTGAGGAACCTGTCCAGCACCCTCTTGAACTGGTCAGCCGAGGAGCACTCTGCATCACGCACATATCTTGGCAGCGTGTTAAAGAGTGTTGGGCCCCGGTATGATATTGAGGTCATTCTCTGAGTCACCACTCTGGGCAAGGCTCTATTATTGATGTTTCCCAATTCACAGAGCTTGCCTCGCCTCTTGCTGATTTTCTCACTTATTTTCGACTCATTGTTAAGTTTGGGACATGGCCATTTAGCATTTTCCAAACATAGATTATGATGTACCGATCACGCCGTCGCTCTAACGAGTACAATTCAAGTGCTTCAAGTCTTCCCCAGTAGTCGAGATGTTGCACGGAGGAGATCTTGTTTGTAAATGTACGTTGGAACGCCTTCAAGTGATTGTCGTTCTCCAACCCTCCACGGGTCCCAGAGTTGGCAGCAGTACTCGAGGATTGGCATTATTAGAGATTTGTATAATATTATCATTGATTTTTTCTTCCCTTGTGGCAAACGTCCGTAGAATCCAACCCATTTGATTGCGAGCAGAACGGACTATGTCTTGGATGTGTTTGGTAAATGTTGCATCACTGCTTATTGTTACCCCTAGATCTTTAATATTCGCCATTGAATTGATACGGTTTCCATCATAGGTTGAATACACAGTATTTTCTTTTAGTTTGATATCGGGTCCATATCTAATGAGGTCAAATTTGCAGCTATTAAAAGACATGTTATTATTTTCCGCCCAGTGGTACAGCACATTCAGATCCTGCTGGAGTGATGCTGCATCGTTCTCATTCTTCACTCTTCCAGACACCCGTGTATCGTCGGCAAAAGATGAAACTCGAGCCATCTGAACCTCAGCATCTATGTCTGACAAGAGTATTAGGAACAATATTGGTCCAAGAACAGAACTTTGGGGAACTCCACTGGTCACGTTTGAATCTGTAGACACACATCCACCAACTGCTACAGACTGGACTCTATCTCTGAGGAAGGCACTTATCCAACGTCCTACGCGTCCACTGATCCCGAGTTTCCGAATCTTATGGAGGAGGACGTCATGGTCGACTTTATCAAAGGCCTTCTCGAAGTCAAGGTACACCACATCCAGGTTGGCTCCATCCTCCAGTGTTTGCAGAATATAGTCATGGTGCTCCAGCAATTGAGACAAACAGGACCTCCCCCCTCTGAAGCCATGTTGTCCATTGTTCATCTTATTGTTGTTTTCTAAGAAAAACACTATTTGCTTACTGATAACTTTCTCAAATATCTTAATAATGTGAGAAGTCAGTGCAATCGGTCGTTAGTTCTTGGGTAGGGATCTTGGTCCTCCTTTGTAGAATGGGGTAATCTTTGCAGTCCTCAATAACATTGGTATGTTCCCTCTCTCATAGATGCCTTCCACAGCATGTATAGTGGGACTGAAATCTCTGCAGCACACTCTTTCAGGAGGATTGTTGGAAATTGATCGGGTCCAGCCGCAGAGTTTGCTTTAAGCTCACCTATTGCTTCAGCAATATCACTTGGTTGGAAGTAGATGTCCTCCATTTGAGGTGGCTGCCCAATAGAATTGAAGAAAATATCTGAGTCATTGATTCTGTGCATCTCTTTTGGCTGACTAAATACTTTTTCGTATTGACCTCTCAGTGTCTCGCAGATCTGTTGTGGATTGCTGATGACTTCTCCATCTGTGGCGACGAGAGGACCAATACTTGCTTTCACTGTGGCTCGTTTCTTAACATACTTGAAGAAATACTTATAGTTTGTCCGAATGGCTTCAACTGCAGATTTCTCATCTTTGGCTCTTTCGTTCCTGTGGGACTCCCTCAGCTGTTCCTCCAGTTGTTTCACCTTGTCCTGCATGCTTCTTCTGTCATGGTCATTGTTACAAGTTTTTATTCTGGAGTTTAGTTTGCTCCTTTTCCTCATGATTGTTTTCCTCTCACGTGGGATGGTTGCTTTGTAGCAGGCCTTCCGGAGAGGAGTATACTTTTATACAATCTTGAGGGTAGTTGAGATGATTGTGTTGTACTTTTCATCAACTGAAGCACTTTCAATTTCAGTCTGCCAATCAACTTCACCCAGCTCACATTTAATACTGGACCAGTCAACTTTGTTGTTGAAGAAATTCAGGTCTCCAAAATTGATTTCTGGCTTTGCAGTTGGTTCCATGACTTGAGGACTTAATTCTTCTTATGTTGGAGGTAATCTTAATCAGGTTGTGGTCAGAAAGGATTGTCTGCTCTACTACCGCCTCATGGACAAGTTCATAATTGTTTGTAAATACGAGGTCTAAAACATTTTCACCTCTTGTTGGTGAATCAATGACCTGGTTAAGGCACCACTGCTCAGCAAAGTTAAAAAGCAGCTCTGCCTGGACCCTGTCTTGTACAGTTCCACTGTGCACTGTTCTCATTTCTGGCTGGAACACATGTGGTAAATTAAAATCTTCAACCACAACTACTTCTGGCATTGGGTTTTGGAGGTTTTCAAGATATAATTTAATTTTGTTATGATGGGCCTGAAGTGTTGTGTCTCGCAAGCAGGTGGCCGGTAGAGGTTTACAAGGACCAGGTTTAAAGATGTAATGTGAAGGGCTAGTACCTCCACAAAGGAGTTTGACTCTCCCAGGAGCACTTTAGTAAGGGAGGCAAACTCCTCCAACACATAAGTTATAACACCTCCTTTTTTTCTATTTAGGTGGTCAACTCTGAATGGTATAAGCTTTTCCATTTGGACTTCTGAGTCTCTAATTGTGTCGTTTAGGTGAGACTCAGTGAGACAAACTGGTAGTGCATTATCTTTAGTCGCAAGTTCAGACAGCATCTGCACTTTCTGGCTGAACTTTCTTGGGAGCAATCCCTCTATGTTTCCCACAATGAGGGTTAATTGCTCCCCAAGTGACCCTACTTCATCATGCAAGGCTGGGCTTGATGTGCCATGTTGTGGTAAGGCACTGTCGGTGACCCTTGCAGTGGTGACCAAGCCATGTGTATTTGCATCATTTTGGCAAATTGGAGCATCTGAGTTTGTAGTTGCTGGATATCTTTCTGTATGCCTAAAAAAAGACATATTGTTATTGTTGTTGTTATTGCTGTTGTTATAGTTATGGCCTTCATTGCGCCCCTGGGAGAGTGGGCTACCATTATTGTGGCCAGTAGTAGGTTGGGTCCTCCAGAATGAGGTGTCTGGAGGCTGAGGTGGAACAATGGCTTCTGTACCATTTATTTCACTGTTTGCACGATAAGTGTCCTTACTAGTACCAGTCTTATTCTTTGGAGTAAGAGTTTGTGAAAGATTGGTACCTTTTACGTGGTTGAATTTACAATCATTATTATGACACTCACCAGTAGAGACAGCCTTTCTGCATAGCAATGGATGGAACCTGGAACACTTTTTGCCCAAACTGCATCCCTTAGCTTTATTCGGGCCATGGTTCAGGTAGCGCCAACATACTTTTGGATGTTCATAATTGCATTCTTTTCCATGACGACCTGTACGGCATCCTCGGAAAACGTTGCGCTGATAGAAGCGGCATATTGGTGCTGGTCTTTCTTCCAATATCTCCTCTACTGCCTCTTTCCTACAGTCATCTAAGGATAGAGAATTTTGGTTCTGTGGTGGTTCCTTCTGGGGAGATTTGCTTGTAGATGGAGATTCCTCCTGAGGAGATTTGCTTTCTGGGTCAGTACTCTTCGGAGGCGGAGCACACACACACACACACACAATTCCTGTAATATGTAATGATCAGTAAAGCCTAAGATATCCTCACCATAACCCCCAGGCTGAGCCTGAGCACTGCACACAATGAATATATCCGTCAGCCGCTACAATCAATCAATCAATCAAGGGACTGGAGTTCTCGAAAAGGGGCTCCAGTCCTGACGCTATTCTGGACTTACAGTGTGCTGGCTTCATAATCAGAAGGGTTTATGGCCTCTAAAGTCCTATTACAACTAACTAATTGTGAATCCGTGCCCAGAAACACTCCAGAGCTACCGTAACCCAGCGTGGGCAGTGTATTATTGTGTCTTGTATCTAATATGATAAGTACAATCACGATAATAATATTAGAGTTGTTTATTAAGCACCATTTCTCTCTAGTCCTTGCTCCGAGAATCAACAGCGATCTATATACCGACATATAGTACTCTATATTACAGAAAGACTATTACCCATTTCCTTGCTCAAGGGAAACGGTACCAGCCACCAGTATATGCAAAACACCTTCATGAGTGAGTGGGGGATTGAACTCGGGTTTCCCAGGTGGAAGACCGAGACGCTCCCCACTACACTGCCAATCCCTAACTTCTTTATGCCATGATTAGTTAGTTAGTTAGTTAAAATAGGACTTCAGTGGCTATCAACCCCTATGGATTATTAAACCAGCACACTGTAAATCAAGAATAGCGTCAGGACTGGAGCCCCTTTTCGAGAACTCTAGTCCCTTGTGTTTATGTGGTAGGTAGCAGTGACACTGTTTGTGTTCATATGTGTGAAGCTTTCCATCATCGTGAACCATTATCACACTACTAAACTAACCGTGTCCGTTCACCTCACGTTTCATCAACCCTGGCTTCTACTTCCCTCGAGCCAAGGGTGTTAAGAAATTAGGGATCGTAATAGTACCCGCTCACTGTATGTGAATGGCAAGTCTTGGGTTCCAGTCATGAGAGCAATCCAAATGGTTTAAACTACTCGTCTGAACAGTTTCTTCAGGCACTTGGTTGATAACCTCATTAAACCTAATCTGCTTCTCCACCAGCTGCTTCATAGTGAGAGGGAGGGAGATTTCCTACTCCAGCATCTCACGCTCCAGCGCATGCTCCCTTATTTCTTTGTTGCTGGCCATCACCACTATGCCCGCTACATTGCACATCTCATTCTTGAGATGCGTCACCTGATACCACACGCAACCAAGACAAAGCTTATGTCCGGAGCATTTTTATGTCGTCACCAAGAGGGTTACTGGAATGGCGTTAGCTCTGACCAGTTTGGTGAGCAAACTGCCATTCGAATTGGAAAGGGTGGTCTCAAGGGTATGACCCTATATCCAAAGAGGGTTGAAGAATGGATTGATTCCTATCCCGTCATTGACTACATTTCTGACACCATGGAGAACATCTTCCCTGATCTCCCCGTCAAGGAACGCAAAGATATAGCTGGAGCAAGTCACACATGCCGCTGACCACACCACAAGGTGGAGGGGGATATAAGGAGAGAGATGGACGCAGATGCCCGACATCGAATCTTGCTTGAACTGTCTCATCCATTGTAGAACATGTCACCACACCTCCACAACATCGCCAATGGTAAAATCTGTCCCTCTGATGCTGGGGTGAATGTTGCTGAATCAGCTGACATAGGCACTAAAATGGCTGCATAATTCCAGACATCCCTGCCATCAGGATTTCATGCAACCATCTGTAACCTCATTAATACCATGGAATACATAAGGAAAGGGGTGAACGATGGAGACAAGATGATCTTCGACCTAGAAACTATCTTTCTCAGGTTGTTGACCATCGTACAACAGCAGCACATGAAACTAGCACCCATTTTCCAGTTGTGTCCCATACTGCCCTCACTCACTGATGAGTATGGTTGCCTGAGAAAAAGTAGAAGAGCACCGCTGGCTTGGAAACTGTGTGTGTAGAGAAGACAACCAATGCTACCAGAAGTCACCATTGTCGACATTAGCCAGATTATTTACCACATTGCTTGGCCATCAAAAGGCAGTGCATCAGTCATAGTTAAGTCCATCAAGACCAGGTTGAAGATCTTAGTCTTTGACAAATACAACAGTGTTTCTGCAAAGGACCATAAGCGTATGCGACGTGCTGGCCTCGGCTCCATCAACTATACAACCTCACTATCAACACACCACTTTCTAGTCGAGATGCCATCATGAGAAATAAGCATAAGAAGCTGCAACTGCTTAAAGTGCTAAGTAACTACAACTTAGGAGAAGGAGTGACTGTGGAGAGTTCCAGTAATGGTGTGTTCAAACATGACGAAGCATGGTTATTATCTATTCTTATTTCATATATTTAAGTTCTGCATAATCATTTGATGGAATAACATCAATAAACATGTTATTTTTTTTTTCAAAACAAATATTTAACTCCTGAATTTGATTCCAAATAACAAAACTGACTCCAGATATCGATTCCTCAGGTCAGAAATTTATGAAAAACACATACCACACGTGATTGTAAGTTAGTTGGCTAAAAAGTTATAGTCCGCCGCTGTCGGAATCGGCCATTTTGGATTTATGCAAATTACATAATTTCCCCAAGGTTGCCGATCCGGCAACCAAGCTAAATTTTCTTTATAGACCCATATTAGTAAGAAACCACCAACAAACAATACACTTCTCACAACAACAAGGTCATTACCTATAGGACATGCAAGTGGCAAACTGACTATGTGTTAAAGTGCAGTCCCGAGCCCTAGGCAGCACTATGATAATATACTCTACGGGCTTTGGGGCTGTTCGGCCAGGCAGCTTGGGGAAGAACAACAACAACAACAACAACAACAACTCTACGGGGATCATACACTAAGGGTAAGCGAGTAAGACCTGAGTGATGAGTTTTTCTGATCATTTTCTCTAAATATCCTTCTGGGTCCCCAGAGCCGCGGCGGTCTAGTGGAGAGCACGCTCACGTGTGGATCTGCTTACCCTGGATTCGATCCCAGCCAAGGCGGACATATTTAGTGGGTGTGGTAGTACGTCCTAGAGTGTTTCACATGCTCGCACCCAGTCGGGGAACACCTTGACAACGTATACAGACTAATAACATACACAACAAAGCCACTCCAACAGCTTCCTCTCTCTCCAACACCCCTTCTCAACACTCTTTTGAAAGTAGATACGAGGTGCCGTTGTAAAGGCTTATCCCTCAATACCTTCACCTGACCCGACCAGTTGTACCCATGCCGGAAATATTCCAGTGTTGCACCAACTTGGATCGATCATAAAGTGCCCTATAAGAATCCAATATCATGTACTTCATAGCTATACAGGTATATGCCATTACCGTCGTAAATAAGATATTTTGCGAACAGACATTTAAACACAGACAGATAGACAGGGGTGGGAACAGTACCATAAGTTTCACTCCTCCGGCAATGCGAAGGGGTTAATATCTCTAGCTCAGCATCAACCAAACTTAGTCACTGAATTTCCCCTATATATTGGTCAAGACAGGACAGGCAGAGACAAACAACAAAGTAAACAAAGTACTATATCTCCCAACCTTCCGTTAGCGGTAATGAGGATGTGTAAGACTTAAGGGGAGATGGGCCGTTTTTCTGGTCCCCTTTCTCCCTCGTGATAAGCCCCATTTATTTTGAGATTAGAAGACGTTCGGCCTATTACCTTGGCGATTTTAACACCTTTCGCCCGATTTCGTTGTCATTTTTAAGACCCTTCGTGCCATTTTTCCTGGCGAGCGAAAGCGAGCCTAAAATTTAAAGAGGAACCGGCCTTTGGCCGGAAATGTTTTCTACCGAAAAATGTACAAATTCATCTTGAAGGGGGATCTTGAGGATTTTGTTTAAGCTTGGGGGCCTGCGGAGGAAACTAAAATAATAATAAAGAACTAAATAAATAAATTACACCTAGCTTGATGGTGGCCTAGGGAGGAAACTAAAATTATAATTAATAAATAAATAAATAATATCTACCTCCCTATATGCCATCTTTACCGGGGACGTCTATTTCCCTATATTTTGGCTATCATTAGACGATTTTATTCAGTTTAGGAAGGACGTCCACTAATTAGAATGCTGCAGACTATATCTAAATTAATCGCTTCAGCTACTACATATCCTTCCTAAGCTACATAAAATCGTCCTAATGTATCTGAAATAAAATATAAAAGACATCGCCGGTACAGAAGGGGTTAAAAAAAAAAAAAAAAAAATCCCATAATTTCATCTGCACTTGTTTAGATGACGCAGCGGCCAAGTTTCTGCATGCTGGTGGTGGTTGATCTTGGCTGCATGAGTGCTTCTTCAAGGTCATCCGGCAGCATAATAGACTTAGCACGGTACTTACGCCACACGAGCCTTATGTAATGTTGGAGATTGATGTTTTTATGTGAGCATAATCGATTCATTTTTATACCGAAAAATGTACACGTTTGAGCTTGATGGAAGTCTTCTGAGGAAACTAAAGACAATTATTATAATTAACTTTTACGCCACACTCCACTTATGTAATAATGGAGATTGATGGTTGTTTATGTAATGAGCGTAATATAGGTTTGTTTATGTAATGAGTGTAATAGAGTTTGTTTATGTATTGAGCGTAATTGAGTTTGTTTATGTAAGGAGTGTAATAGACTTTTTTATGTAATGAGTGTAATAGAGTTTGTTTATGTAATGAGTGTAATAGAGTTTGTTTATGTAATGAGCGTAATTGAGTTTGTTTATGTAATGAGTGTAATAGAATTTGTTTATGTAATGAGTAATAGAGTTTGTTTATGTAATGAGCGTAATAGAGTTTGTTTATGTAATGAGTGTAATAGAGTTTGTTTATGTAATGAGTGTAATAGAGTTTGTTTATGTAATGAGCGTAATTGAGTTTGTTTATGTAATGAGTGTAATAGACTTTTTTATGTAATGAGCGTAATAGAGTTTGTTTATGTAATGAGTGTAATAGAGTTTGTTTATGTAATGAGCGTAATTGAGTTTGTTTATGTAATGAGTGTAATAGACTTTGTTTATGTAATGAGTGTAATAGAGATTGTTTATGTAATGAGCGTAATAGAGTTTGTTTATGTAATGAGTGTAATAGACTTTTATGTAATGAGCGTAATAGAGTTTGTTTATGTAATGAGCGTAATAGACTTTTTTATGTAATGAGCGTAATAGAGTTTGTTTATGTAATGAGTGTAATAGAGTTTGTTTATGTAATGAGTGTAATAGAGTTTGTTTATGTAATGAGTATAATAGAGTTTATGTAATGAGTGTAATAGACTTTGTTTATGTAATGAGTGTAATAGAGTTTGTTTATGTAATGAGTGTAATAGAGTTTGTTTATGTAATGAGCGTAATTGAGTTTGTTTATGTAATGAGTGTAATAGAGTTTGTTTATGTAATGAGTGTAATAGAGTTTGTTTATGTAATGAGTGTAATAGAGTTTGTTTATGTAATGAGTGTAATAGACTTTGTTTATGTAATGAGTGTAATAGACTTTGTTTATGTAATGAGTGTAATAGAGTTTGTTTATGTAATGAGCGTAATAGAGTTTGTTTATGTAATGAGTGTAATAGAGTTTGTTTATGTAATGAGTGTAATAGAGTTTGTTTATGTAATGAGCGTAATAGAGTGTTTATGTAATGAGCGTAATTGAGTTTGTTTATGTAATGAGTAATAGAGTTTATGTAATGAGTGTAATAGAGTTTGTTTATGTAATGAGTGTAATAGAGTTTGTTTATGTAATGAGTGTAATAGAGTTTGTTTATGTAATGAGCGTAATAGAGTTTGTTTATGTAATGAGCGTAATTGAGTTTGTTTATGTAATGAGTAATAGAGTTTATGTAATGAGTGTAATAGAGTTTGTTTATGTAATGAGTGTAATAGAGTTTGTTTATGTAATGAGTGTAATAGAGTTTATGTAATGAGCGTAATAGAGTTTGTTTATGTAATGAGTAATAGAGTTTATGTAATGAGTGTAATAGAGTTTGTTTATGTAATGAGTGTAATAGAGTTTGTTTATGTAATGAGTGTAATAGAGTTTATGTAATGAGCGTAATAGAGTTTGTTTATGTAATGAGCGTAATATAGTTTTTTTATGTAATGATCGCAATGACTTTTTATGTAATGATCGCAATAGAATTTGTTTATGTAATGAGCGTAATAGAGTTTATGTAATGAGTGTAATAGAGTTTGTTTATGTAATGAGTGTAATTGAGCTTATGTAATGAGTGTAATAGAGTTTATGTAATGAGTGTAATAGAGTTTGTTTATGTAATGAGTGTAATAGAGTTTATGTAATGAGTGTAATAGTTTATGTAATGAGTGTAATAGAGTTTGTTTATGTAATGAGTGTAATAGAGTTTGTTTATGTAATGAGTGTAATAGAGTTTATGTAATGAGTGTAATAGAGTTTGTTTATGTAATGAGTGTAATAGAGTTTATGTAATGAGTGTAATAGAGTTTGTTTATGTAATGAGTGTAATAGAGTTTATGTAATGAGTGTAATAGAGTTTACTGTATGTAACGAGTGTAATAGAGTTTGTTTATGTAATGAGTGTAATAGAGTTTATGTAATGAGTGTAATAGAGTTTATGTAATGAGTGTAATAGAGTTTGTTTATGTAATGAGTGTAATAGAGTTTATGCAATGAGTGTAATAGAGTTTATGTAATGAGTGTAATAGAGCTTATGTAATGAGCGTAATAGAGTTTGTTTATGTAATGAGTGTAATAGAGTTTATGTAATGAGTGTAATAGAGTTTGTTTATGTAATGAGCGTAATAGAGTTTGTTTATGTAATGAGTGTAATAGAGTTTGTTTATGTAATGAGCGTAATTGAGTTTGTTTATGTAATGAGTTTAATTGAGTTTGTTTCTGTAATGAGCGTAATTGAGTTTGTTTATGTAATGAGTATAATAGAGTTTATGTAATGAGTGTAATAGACTTTGTTTATGTAATGAGTGTAATGGAGTTTGTTTATGTAATGAGTGTAATAGAGTTTGTTTATGTAATGAGCGTAATTGAGTTTGTTTATGTAATGAGTGTAATAGACTTTGTTTATGTAATGAGTGTAATAGAGTTTGTTTATGTAATGAGTGTAATAGAGTTTGTTTATGTAAGGAGTGTATAGAGTTTGTTTATGTAATGAGTGTAATAGAGTTTGTTTATGTAATGAGCGTAATAGAGTTTGTTTATGTAATGAGTAATAGAGTTTGTTTATGTAATGAGTGTAATAGTTTGTTTATGTAATGAGCGTAATAGAGTTTGTTTATGTAATGAGCGTAATTGAGTTTGTTTATGTAATGAGTAATAGAGTTTATGTAATGAGTGTAATAGAGTTTGTTTATGTAATGAGTGTAATAGAGTTTGTTTATGTAATGAGTGTAATAGAGTTTATGTAATGAGCGTAACAGAGTTTGTTTATGTAATGAGTGTAATAGAGTTTGTTTATGTAATGAGTGTAATAGAGTTTGTTTATGTAATGAGTGTAATAGAGTTTATGTAATGAGCGTAATAGTTTGTTTATGTAATGAGCGTAATATAGTTTTTTTTATGTAATGATCGCAATAGACTTTTTATGTAATGATCGCAATAGAATTTGTTTATGTAATGAGCGTAATAGAGTTTATGTAATGAGTGTAATAGAGTTTGTTTATGTAATGAGTGTAATTGAGCTTATGTAATGAGTGTAATAGAGTTTATGTAATGAGTGTAATAGAGTTTGTTTATGTAATGAGTGTAATAGAGTTTATGTAATGAGTGTAATAGAGTTTATGTAATGAGTGTAATAGAGTTTGTTTATGTAATGAGTAATATAGTTTATGTAATGAGTGTAATAGAGTTTATGTAATGAGTGTAATAGAGTTTGTTTATGTAATGAGTGTAATAGAGTTTATGTAATGAGTGTAATAGAGTTTGTTTATGTAATGAGTGTAATAGAGTTTATGTAATGAGTGTAATAGAGTTTATGTAACGAGTGTAATAGAGTTTGTTTATGTAATGAGTGTAATAGAGTTTATGTAATGAGTGTAATAGAGTTTATGTAATGAGTGTAATATAGTTTGTTTATGTAATGAGTGTAATAGAGTTTATGTAATGAGTGTAATAGAGTTTATGTAATGAGTGTAATAGAGCTTATGTAATGAGCATAATAGAGTTTGTTTATGTAATGAGTGTAATAGAGTTTATGTAATGAGTGTAATAGAGTTTGTTTATGTAATGAGCGTAATAGAGTTTGTTTATGTAATGAGTGTAATAGCGTTTGTTTATGTAATGAGCGTAATTGAGTTTGTTTATGTAATGAGTGTAATTGAGTTTGTTTCTGCAATAAGCGTAATTGAGTTTGTTTATGTAATGAGTATAATATTTGTTATGTAATGAGCATAATCGATTTAGGAGCATAGTACAGTATTTACACCACACTCTACTTATGTAATGCTGGAAAAAGACAGAGCTTCTATTTTGGTGCCTGTGAGAGAGAAGGGGTGTGTGTGTGTGTGTGTGTGTGTGTGGGGGGGGGGGGGGGGGGGGTGTTTACTTGCAGGGGGCACTGTGTTATTTGTCCGAATCACTGCTATATACTCTTTGCATAACAATTATTATTATTATGATTATTATATTATTATTATTGTTGTTGTTATTTTGAGTGATTATTTATTATCATGTGTTATTGTTATCAAGTGCTATTATTATTATTATTATTATTATTATTATTATTATTATTGTATTTTCAGAAAGGATGCTGGTGATCGTGGTGCTTCTGTCTTATCTGGATTTCCACCTCTCAGTAAGTTACAGTTAATTTACTATTAAGTTACAATTTACTATTTACAATTACTTTATCCGGCTAATTAACCCCTACTGTACCGGTGGCATCCATTTTTTATCTTATTGGGACCACTATTAATCGATTTTATTGAGTTTAGGAAGGATCTCTTGCAGTTATAAAGCTTCGAACTATCCCAATCGACCCTTTTAACTACCACCGATCCTTCCTAAGCTGCATAACATCGTCTAACTAATGCTAGAATAATATATAATAGACGTCGCTGGTACAGAAAGGGTTAATTAAAATGGGACTTCAGAGGCTATCAACCCTCCTGGATTATTAACCCTAACGACGCGTTTTAATTGGCTACCATTAGACGATTTTATTCAGCTTAGCAAGGATGTATGGAAGTCAGAAGCATAATTGCGTTGGCTCTGACCCCTTGGATTCCTAAAGGTCTCTCCATATAAAATCGTCTAAAGATATTGTCAAAACGCATCACATTCCTCAAAGGGTTAAGGGGGATGGTTCACATTTTGGTCGATTTTAGTTTCATTTATTAATTATTTTTATAGTTTCCTCCCTAGACCTCCATCAAACTTAAAGAAAACATCCATTAAATCCTCCTAAATCAATTTGTACATTTTTTCGGTAGAAAAATTTCCCGGGCAAGGGCCGGTTCTTCCAAAATTACAGGCTCACTATCGTTCGCCATGCAAGAAAAAAAATCGACACCTAAATAGCATAAAAGGTCTTAATATTGACAAGATAATGTGGTTCAAGGTGTTAAAATCGACAAACTAGTGGGGCAACCATCTTAAAATCTGAATACTAATGGGGCTAAAAACGAGGGAGAAGGGGATCTAAGAAAACGACCCATATCCCCTTAACCCTCTCTCTCCATGGTAGTGTGGTAACAACAGTACTATACAGTACTAGTGCCCCAGGGTGGGTATGTAGCAGGGTGGTGGTGGTACGGTATGTAGGGTACGTCTGGGGTATGGTATGGCTGGGAGGAGAGAGAGAGAGAGAGAGAGAGAGAGAGAGAGAGAGAGAGAGAGAGAGAGAGAGAGAGAGAGAGAGAGATGAAATTAAAAACGTGAGTATTTGTTTTTTTGAGGGGGAAGGGGTATGAAGCTACAGAGGGAGGTTGGAGAAAGGAGGAGAGAGCAGAATTGATAGCATAAGAGGAAGAAGGGGGGGTAGTAAAGGAAAGAGAACAGTGAAATGGATAGGAAAGGAGGGGAGGGAGAGGAGAAGAAGAGTGAAGAGAATGGGATGAGAGGAAGAAGATGAGAGAAGAGAGGGGATGCGACAGAAGAGAGTAGATAGAATGAGAGGAGTGGAGGAGAGAGAAGAGAATAGAGGATAGGAAGGGAGGAGAGGAGAGAGAAGAGAGGATAGGATAAGAGGAGGAGGAGGAGAGAGGAAGGAGAGAGAAGTAAAGGAAAGAGACAAGTGGAAAGGATAGGAAGGAAGGAGAGAGAGAAAAGAGGACAGGACAAGAGGAAGAGAGGGAGAGAGAATAAAGGATAGGATAAAAAAAACAGAAGAATAAAAGAGAGAAAATATAGAGATGATAGGATAAGAGGAAGATGAGGATAGAAGGGAGGAGAGGAGAGAGAAGAGAGGATAGGATAAGAGGAAGGGATAACTACAGGTAAGATGAAGGTGCGAGTCATACTGAACCTAAAAGGATATAGTAGGGATAGGTACGGTATAACTGAAGGAACTATGACATAATCACTACCTCAACCTTCTATCGTTATCTATCCTTCTATCCTATCCTGGTTCACGTTTTGGGCAATTTTTGCATGTATTAAATATTTTTTCTAGTTTCCTCCCTAGACCTCCATCACATAAAAAAAAAACATCCATTAGATCCCCCTTCTAGCTTAATTTGTACATTTTTCGGTAGAAAAATTTCCCGGCCGAAGGCCGATTCTTCCAACATTACAGGCTCACTATTGTTCGCCATTGAAAAAATCGACACCTAAATAGCACGAAAGGTCTAAATATTGACGAAGAAATTGGGCGAAAGGTCTTAAAATTGACTAACTAATGGGGCAAACATCTTAAGATCTGAAAACTAATGGGGCTAAACATGAGGGAGATAGGGGTCCAGAAAACCCGCTCATCCCCCCTTAACCCTTTGAGTACCAGCGACGTGTTATATTTTATTCTAGCTATATTTAGACGATATTATGCAGCTTAGGAAGGGTCTGTGGTAGTTAACAGGGTTGGTCAAGATAGTTTGAAGCCACAGGTCATTGCTAAGCTGAATAAAATCGTCTAATAGTTGCCAGAATATGATGGACAAAAAAGACGTCCCTGGTACTGAATGGGTTAAAGGGGGGGATGGTCTTGATAGTGATATAGAAATGGGACGAAAGGTCTTAAAATCGCCAAACTAATGGGGCGAGCATCTTAAAATATAAAAAAACTCAATGGGACCAAACAGGAGGGAGAAGGGAGCCAGACAAATCGAGCCATCTCCCCTGAATTGCCACAAATATTCCGTGTGGGGTTATATATATATACAGTATTGGTATTCATATTTTTTCACCAACCAACTTTACTTCTAAACTTAATTAATGAAATCAACAAATACATGCCAGTTGATCAATATAATGGTCCTGTGCTTTAATATATTAGGTTATATAGTCTCTCTCTCTCTTAAATTGAATATACAGTAATACTTGTACTATGAACTTCTTTCTTTGTTACATAATTACACTATACTGTATACATCTAAATTGATCACTATTTACCTCCATTTAAATCACTGAGCAAGAGAGAGAGAGAGAGAGAGAGTTTATTGAATGTCTGTGTGTGACTCTGGTATATATATATTTTTTTTTTTTTTTTTTTTTTTTAAAGAGACAATGAACGGAGGAAGGAAACGCACAGATAAAGCAAAAAGGTCCATGTGCCTAAAGGCATCCTCCATTCATAAAATGTTTGTAACAGCTGGATTTAAACATTTGTAGATTGTAAGTTTGTGGAAAGCAATTCGAGGGAAGTGAATTCCAAAGAGTAGTAGCTGTGGGGATAAATGAATTCTGATAAGCAGAAGTTCTGCAATGTGGAGGAGAAAGTGTAAATTCATGGGCGCACTCAGCTGCCCTAGTTCTACGGGGAAAGATGTGGAGAGGCGGCACAATTGAAGCAAGTTCCTCGGAACAATTGCTGTGAAAATATTTGTAGAATAATGCAAGGGATGCAACGTTTCTTCGTATGGATAATGTAGGAAGGTCCTGTGTGATTGCAGGGTTATTGATTAATCTAATAGCTTTATATTGAATTTTGTCCAACTGCCTCAATGCAACCACTCCACTTCCACTCCACAGAGGTGAACAGTAATCCATCTGAGAACGCACATGACTTTTATATATTACGGCCAACTGCTCGTCAGTGAAGAATTCTCGAACTCTGTACAGGAGTCCCAGTTTATTAGAGGCATTCTTAGCAATGCTTCTAACATAATGTGTCCAGCTCAAGTTAGTAGTTAATGTTACACCGAGAATGTCAATACTAGGGAAAGTGGGAATATTTACATCATTAAAAAATATATGGGAGTCAGTGAGATTCTGTCGGTTAGAAAATTGAATGTACTTGGTTTTCTGTGCATTAAAGGAAACTAGATTCTTTTGTCCCCATTCATTAATTCTAGAAAGGTCCTGGTTCAGAGAAATTGCAGTGTTTATTTTTGAATTTATAAGATCGGGTTGGGTGAAAGAATTGGTAAATGTGAAGGAACTGTGGAGTGTCGAGTCATCTGCGTAGGAATGTATTGGATTATGAGTGGTAGATATGAGATCATTGATATGAATGAGGAACAGAGTTGGGGCCAAAACTGATCCCTGGGGAACACCAGCATTTATTGAGTGAAATTGAGAATAAAGGCCATCTACCATTACACGTATTTTTCTGTTATGAAGATAAGAAGAAATTAGTGAAACTAATGATGCAAGGCCGCAGTGTGACATCTTCGACAATAAGGATTGATGCCAGACTCTATCAAATGCCTTTGATATATCCAGTGCTATTGTATGTGTTTCACCATGTTGGTCTGTAGCTTGGTTGATTTGATGCGTAAGAAGGCAAAGAATGTCTGCAGTTGATCGACATCGTCTAAAACCATATTGCCTATCACTGATTAATTTATTATTCTCAAGATGCTTAATTATGTGATTATTTAATATAATTTCAAAGACTTTACCAAGAGTGGAAGTTATAGCTATTGGTCTGTAGTTTGATGGATCTGAAGAGGCACCTTTTTTAGGAACTGGATGGATGTTTGCTTCTTTCCAGGGTACTAGGAAGCATAGTGTGGACTATTATACAGTATGTGACCCTGGTATAGTGACCCTGGTATATATACATTTATTTTTTCTTCTTCTATATTTCAACTCTAATTACTCCCTCTCGGGCATAGACTGAGAGCCTGTACATTCAACCGTTATTGAACGGTGAAGCCCGTGAGATCTCGTTCCAGTCTAGGGGGTGAGACATGTAAAGCACTTTAAGCTGCAATCAACCCCTGCCATCTTACCTTCGCAGGATGCATGGGGCTTAGTTGCTTACTCACGGCTCGATACAGCCCCATCTCTGAAGCTGTCTCACTCCAGTGCTTCACTGTCTCACCTAGACTCAGACCCTCACTCTCAGAACGCTACCTATTGAGCTATGAACTCACTAGGTATTGCCCCCCCCCCCCTTTCTGTAGCATATTTTGAATATGGGAATATTCATACAGTGCTATTTAATCAGGGAACAATGAGGGTATTAAATTTTGTTTGGCGTTTCGGTGGGCTTTGTGGTAATGCACTGATACCTAGGTACAGCACAACTTCCATCCCAATAATATCTTCCCATTGACATATTGGGATTCGAACCCAGGTCCATTGGATTACCAGTCCCGTTGCAAGACCACTCCACCACACCTCCCCTGTGGTATATACAGTGTGTGACCCTGGTATAAGTGTGACCCCGGATGCAACACTGACCCTGGGTTAGCGTGTCATCTATCACTCTCACCAAATCCGCCTCTCTCTCTCTCTATCTATCTATCTCTCTCTCTCTCTCGTTCTCTCTATCTCTCTATCTCTCTATCGCTCTCTCTCTCTCTTTTAACCCCTTCTGTACCGAAATGTCTTTTTAGTTTTATTCTAGCTGTATTTTGACGATTTTATGCAGTTTGAGAAGGATCTGTGGTAGTAAAAAGGGTTAAGCGAGATAGTTCAAAGCTGTTAATTTCCATGGTTGCCCTTTTTTAAACTGAATAAAATCGTCTCATAGTTGCCAGAATATAATGAAAAAGACACCCCCGGTACAGAAGGGGTTAACTAATTGTCTTATCTATAATTTTTTTGTAGTTTTCACTTAAGGGGGGTCACCTGCTATTTTTTCTCTCCTTTTCTGTCTCCCTCCTTCTCTGGGTTGTATCCATTCGGCCCCATTTAGCATACTGTTTTAAGACTTTTATCCCCATCCAGCTGTTGATTTTTTCCTGGCGAGCGATAGCGGGCCAGCATTGTATGAAGCAATCTGGCTTCGCTGGAGACATTTCTCTATCGAGAAAAGTACAAGTTTAGCCTGCTGTCAACAAATATATTTTTAAAATTTGGCTCGCTACCGCTCGTCAGGAAAAAATCGAAACCTGGATGGGGATGCACGTCTTAAAACAGTAGGCTGAATGGGGCCGAATGGATACAAACCAGAGAGAGAGAAAAAAGCGAGGAGGGCCCTCTTAAGTAGTGTGTTTTATATAGCCCACGAAGGAGGCTGAACTTACCTATTTTCCGAGAAGCTGTTTTAGCAAGAGGGGTAATATAATATAATTTAATTTAATATCATATAATATGATCCTTCCAAGAAAGGTTAGAAGACAAAGATACACTAGGAATATTAAGGGAGCCCACCTCGCATTTTTTCTCTCTCTCTCCCTCTGGGTTGTATCCATTCGGCCCCATTCAGCCTACTGTTTTAAGACGTTTACCCCATCCAGGTGTCAATATTTCCCTGGCGAGCGGTAGCAAGCCAGCATATATATATTTTTGTTTTGACAGTAAGCTAAATTTGTACATTTTTCGATAGAAAAATGTCTCCGGCGAAGCCGGATTTCTCCATACAATGCTGGCTCGCTATCCCTCGCCAGGAAGAAATCGACACCTGGATGGGGATAAACGTCTTAAAACAGTAGGCTGAATGGGGCCGAAATGGATACAAGCCAGAGAAAGACAGAAAAGGAGAGAACAAAAGCAGGTCACCCCCCTTAATGATCATTGGTCAGATAAATGGAGACGGGAAAGAACCCTGAGGAACACCGGAGTGGATAGGTTGAGGAAATACGTGATGGCCGTCCACAACCGCAACTATGGAATGGCCAGAAAGGAAATTATAGATAAAAGCCTTGAAGGGGAGACTGGCTGTTTGTTTGGTCTATTAGAGATAACAGCCTTGAAGGGGAGACTGGCTGTTTGTTTGGTCTATTAGAGATAAAAACCTTGAAGGGGAGACTGGCTGTTTGTTTGGTCTATTAGAGATAACAGCCTTGAAGGGGAGACTGGCTGTTTGTTTGGTCTATTAGAGATAAAAGCCTTGAAGGGGAGACTGGCTGTTTGTTTGGTCTATTAGAGATAACAGCCTTGAAGGGGAGACTGGCTGTTTGTTTGGTCTATTAGAGATAAAAGCCTTGAAGGGGAGACTGGCTGTTTGTTTGGTCTATTAGAGATAAAAGCCTTGAAGGGGAGACTGCCTGTTTGTTTGGTCTATTAGAGATAAAAGCCTTGAAGGGGCGACTGGCTGTTTGTTTGGTCTATTAATTCATTTATTCATATATTTTTGTTTAGTTTCCTCCCTAGACCTCTATCAAGCTTAGAAAAACACCCCCTAGACCCCCCTTCAAGATAAATTTGTACATTTTTCGGTAGAAAAATTTCCCGGCCGAAGGCCGGTTCCTCTTAAAATTGCAGGCTCGCTACCGCTCGCCAGGAAATAATCGAAACCTAAATGGCACGAAAGGTCTTAAAATTGACAACGAAATAGGGCGAAAAGTGTTAAAATCGCCAAACTAATGGGCCGAACGTCTTATAATCTCAAAACTAGTGGGGCTAAACATTAGGGAGAAGGGGGTCCAGGAAAACGGTCTGCCTCCCCCTTAGCATCACATCTTCTCTGTTGTTCACCATTTCTTTACCGGTATCCATCTTCTGCTCACACACACACACACACACACACACACACCCACCCACCCACCCACCCACCCACCCACACACCCACCCACACACCCACCCACCCACGAAGAAAACGGTCCATTTTTTCCGCCCCCATTCTGTTAATTTTAAGACCTTTCGTGCCATTTAGGTGTCGATTTTTTCCTGGCGAGCGATAGCGAGCCTGTAAACAGTTGGGATGTGTGTACATGCTTAGATTGATATGCAGGATTCGAAGTTGCATAATAAATCGTAGGCAGTGTCCACCAACCTTTAACTGTCTTCGTGGTGCGATGTATAAGGTGTTGATTTTCGGTGTTGAGCATCCTGGGTTCGAATCCACGGACTGCCACATGTGTTTGTAAATTTCATTAATCGATTTTAGGAGTATGGTTGGTTGTTGGAAGGAACATAATAATTTAAGGGGAACCGGCCTTCGGGCCGGGACATTTTTCTACCGAAAAATGTACAAATTTATCTTGAAAGGGGGTGAAGGGGGAGTAATTTTAAGCTTGATGGCAGTCTAGGCAATCAACTAAAAACCTCCCCTTAACCCCTTCTGTGCCGGCGACGTCTTTTTCATTCGATTCCAACTATCTTCAGAGGCTTTTGTGCAGCTTAAGAAGGATCTGTGGTAGCTAAAAGGGTTAAGTGAGATAGTGCGAAGCCTGTCAATTCCTGGAGGGCTTTATGAAACTGAATAAAATCGTCTAATAGTAGCCAGATTACAGTTAAAAAGACGTTGCCGGTACAGAAGGGGTTAAAACGGTAGAAATGCTATAAACGTTATTTTTTTGGGGGGGAAGTTTATCCTACTATATCAAAATAATCACGGGTAGTATATAAGCTTTTTCTGGACCCCCTTCTCCCTCATGTTTAGCAGAATAGCTTGGAGGGTTTAAGCCGTTCGTTCCGTTAGTTTGGCGATTTTGAGACCTTACGCCTCACTTTTTGTAATCAATATTAAGACCTTTCGTACCCTTTAGGTGTCGATTTTTTCCTGGCGAGCGAATGCGAGCCTCTAATTTTAGAAGGAACCGGCCTTCGGCCGGGACATTTTTCTACCGAAAAATGTAAAAATTTATCTTGAAAGGAGGCCCAAGTGGAGTTATTCTAAGCTTGATGGAGGTCTAGCGAGGAAACCCAAAAAATAAATAAATAAAATATAAATATATAGACCAAACACCAAGCATCCCCTTAAGGCATGGGTTCCCAAACTGGGGTACATGTACCCCCAGGGGTACATTTGCACGTTTCAGGGGGTACATTTGGTCTGAAGAAAATAATTACTACTGTACAATACATGGTGTTGTAATCTGCACTCAGATTGCACTTTTCTCAATTTCCTCTTATTGATTAGCACAACTTTTATTGAAATTTATTGGGAGTAGGGTAATACCATTTGTTTTTTACTATTATAAACTTCACATGGCTGTATCTGCAGTGTAGATCTGTAGGACTACCTTTACCAATCTAGAAATGACAGGTACAGGACGTGTTTACCGACGCGTCAGTGCCTGGCGGCTCACGCCTCACTGAGTCACTCAGTCCTGTTTACACTTACAGCTAGTGAAAGTGTGCAAACGTTTCTCGTTACTAACTCTCCATATCCTTGTTGTAAGACAGTGTTGCATTAAAAGTTCTATACATACAGTTAAGAAAAACAATGAAAAGACAGAAATATCTAATATTAATATATACAGTGATTTTAAATTTATTGTCATGTACTTTCCGTGGCAGTAGCTATATTCTTATTCCTTGCATCGGAAACATAAAATAAGCCCAAAAGTGCCATAAAACAGCATACGGCCACATCTGAAACCTGGTATGTGTATTAACAGTAGATACACATATCAGGTTTCAGATGTGGCCGGATGCTGTTTTATGGCACTTTTGGGCTTATTAGTTAACTAATCTATTTTTTTCTATCTTTTAGGAAGGTAAATAATGATGAGTAAAAGAAGAAAATATTCAGAGACCTACTTACAGTTCGGGTTTACATTTGTAGTAAACAATGGTATGGATACTCCAGTGTGTGTACTATGTCAAAAAACTCTGGGGAATGATTCAATGAAGCCCAGCCTACTTACTCGACATCTTGAGAGAGCTCATCCAGAGTTCAAAGACAAAGACCTTAACTTTTTTAAACGTAAAGAAGAAGTGTTAAAGAAGCAACGACTGGATCCAAGTGGAAGGATTTTCCAACAAAACAGTGCAGTGGTGCAGGCATCTTATGAAGTTTCACTTATGATTGCCAAACAAAAGAAAGCTCATACCATTGGGGAAAACCTTGTTCTTCCAGCTGCAAAAGCAATGGTGCGTTGTGTCCTTGGAGATGAATCTGAAAAAAAGCTCAACTCTATCTCCTTGTCAAACAATACAGTCCAACGACGAATAGAAGAAATGTCACTTGATATTTTTCAGCAAGTGATTAGCGAGATTTCTATGTCTGAAAGTGGGTTTGCAATTCAACTTGACGAGTCCACTGATGTTACAAATTGTGCTCAGCTACTAATGTTTGCTCGCTATGTAGGAAATGAAGGCATTAAGGAAGAGTTCTTAATGAATGCAGCCTTAGAAGCAACAACTAAAGGCGAAGATATTTTTCAAGTGGTAGATTCATTTTTCAAGCAACATGGTTTGAAGTGGGAAAATCTGAGAGGATGCACAACTGATGGGGCACCAGCAATGTTAGGATGAAAGTCTGGTTTTAGAGCTCGTGTCATGGAAGTAGCACCTCATGTGATATTTATGCATTGCATGATCCATAGGTTTGTTTTGTCATGCAAGGTTCTTCCTGCTGAACTAGCCAGCGTGTTATCACTGGTGGTCAAGATGGTTAACCATGTAAAAGGGAGTGCTCTTAACAGCCGGTTATTCAAACTATTGTGTGAAGATTTTGATGCTAATCACAGTGTACTTCTGTTCCATACTGATCTACGTTGGCTTTCCCGGGGAAGTGTCACAAAGCGTATTTATGAGCTTCATGGAGAATTGCTAGAATTTTTTCAGCATTCCCACAAGTGTGAAGATTTCGTCACTTCCTTGAAGGATCATTCCTTCATGCTTAACCTTGCTTATCTTGTGGATATTTTTGATGCTCTAAATATGCTAAACCAGTCTCTCCAAGGAAGAGATGTAACAGTTTGTGGCAGTATAGCTAAGCTCAAAGCATTCATTGCAAAACTTCGACTGTGGAGGGGAAACATTCAGTCTGATACCTTGGCTATGTTTAGTAATGTAACAGAATTTATAGATCAAAATCCACGATCTAAGACTGACAAGTTCACAGGATTAGCAACTGAGCATCTTATGAAGATGGAGCAAGAAATTAATAGTTATTTTCCAAGCCTTGATGGAAATGAATTTGTATATCTTAGGAATCCTTTCAGTACAAATGCTCAGGTGTTGCAGGCTGGGACAGGTAGGCAGGAGGAGCTGGTAGAAATGCAACATGATGATTCTGCATTACATGTATACTCGGAGAAGAATGTGTGTGATTTTTGGTTTTCAATGCGAAACACATACAGACAGATTGCCAAACCTGCTATTCGAGCACTGTTGGTATTTCCATCAACATGGCTTTGTGAGTCGGCATTTTCAGTACTATTAGGTATCAAATAAAAATACAGATCAAAACTCAACACACCTGAACATGATCTTCGTTGTGCAATTGCTAAAGTTTCCCCTCGTATCAGTGAGCTTGTTGCTAAAAAACAAGCTCACCCATCTCACTAGTTCTGTTTAGATTTGGTTACAATTGTTATCAATAATTTTGTCTGAATACTAGAGTGCATTAAAAAAAAAATCATTTTGTTGGCCCTGTTTCTGCCTTATCTGCAGGACTGAATGTGTGTTGAATTGGTAGTGATCCATTTATGTTGAGTTACTGCGATGCATCAAAATAAGAATACCTGAGTTTTGTTTATTAATGTTTTGGATAATAATAAACAGGTATGTATTGTATGTGCTGGATCAAAATATAAATTACCTTAGTAATTGCTTTATTTCTGTTATCACCATTTAATATACCTATGTAATTTACACATGCAGACTCTATAAATTTAAAATAATATCAAAATAGTAAAATGTCCTTTTTTAATATTAAGCCTAATTTTTTGTGTTAGGGGTACAGGGAACCTATAAAAAAGCCCAAGGGGTACCGAGGAACAAAAAGTTTGGGAACCCCTGCCTTAAGGGGAGGTTTTTAGTTGATTCCCTAGACTTCCATCAAGCTTAAAATTACTCCCCCTTGACCCCCTTTCAAGATAAATTTGTACATTTTTCGGTAGAAAAATGCCGGTGCCCCTTAAATTACAGGCTCGCTATCGCTCGCCAGGAAAAAATCGACACCTAAATTGCACGAATGGTCTTAAAATTGACAGAAATGGGGCGAGGGTTCTTAAAATCGCCAAACTAATGATGCAAGCGTCTTTAAATCTCACAAGCAATGGGGCTAAACATGAGGGAGAAAGAGGTTCAGAAAAAAATCCTCCAGGTGGAAATCTCCCCTTAAGCCGGCGTCACACGAGATGTTATGGTATGTTACGATTGTAGCAGCAGGTTTCCATGTACAGTCGCGCTAATAAGTGATGTCTCGGCACCAAGTATGTTTTGATCAATAATTGGTATCAGCAATAATACTAAGCTTCATTTCTGCATATCGAGTGAAATATGCAAACACGTTCCTACACTTACCCACCCTATTCAACATCGGACAGGCATTAATAGAGCACAGAGCAAGCCAAACGTAAAGACAGTTTACTACACATGACTTATTAGGCCGACTGTACCTCGCTGTGTGGCTCACGACCTGTTTGACACGGATATAAGCCATGATTTTCTGCAACGCACTTCCTACTGGTCCTATGCCCCCCCACCCCCCTTATGCAAATATAGCCTTCATTTATTTATTTACAGATAAGTTGCTTTGATATTCATTTATGTATACAGTTTTATTATGGATGTATATAACCATAAATACATTCATACATCAACTTCCAAAAATAATAATGATATGCTGGTAACAATTAAGTGTATTCAATGGATCCCCAAACTTTACCGTGTATGATAATTTAAATGTGTACGATCCGCGTCCATTTTGGTCAGATTTGGTAATCGGCGGATTTAGCCTGTGATTGATGTAGGCAGAAGAGAGTGGGTGATTTACTCTCGTGGTTATTGGCCGGGTGATTGTTTTGTTTGGCGACCATTTTGGTTTGTGGCCATTTTGGTTTTCGGCCATTTTGGTTAGTGGCCATTTCGGTTTGTGGCCATTTCGGTTTATAGCCGTTTTGGTTTTCGATTGGCTTGGTTTGTGGCCGTTTTGGTTTGCGGCCGATTTGGGTTGTGGCCGTTTTGGTTTATGGCCGTTTTGGTTTATGGCCGTTTTGGTTTGTAGCCCGTTTTGGTTTGTGGCCCATTTTGGTTTTCGATCGTTTTGGTTTGTGGCCTTTTTAGTTTGTGGCCGTTTTGGTTTGTGATAGTGTTGGTCTACGGCCGTTTTGGTTTGTGGCCGTTTTAGTCCGTGGCCTATATGAGCTAATAAGCGTTCGAACATAATGGGTCAGTTTGGATCATTTTTGTCGGTTTACAGTTTTGTCTACGGTCATTCGGATCTTTGGCCGTTTTTGTTCACGGCCGTTTTGGTCTAGGGTCGATTTTAAGGGGGCCCACCTCGTTTTTTTTTCTCTCTTTCTCTCCCTCTCTCTCTCTGGGTTGTATCCATACGGCCTCAATCAGCCTACTGTTTTAAGACGTTTATCCCCATCCAGGTGTCAATTTTTTCCTGGCGAGCTGTAGCGAGACAGCATAACTTTTTATAATGTTTTTGATAGCCGGCTAAATGTGTACATTTTTCGATAGAAAAATGTTTCCGGTTCCTCCACAATTACAGGCTCGCTAATGCTCGTCAGGAAAACAATCGCTAAACTAATGGAACGAACGTCTTAAAACGTCAAAACTAGTGGGGCTAAACATGAGGGAAAAGGAGGACCAAAAACAAAATAAAAACGGCCCATCTCCCCTTAGGATTGTTTCTGCGAACTACGGATATTTACTGCGGCCCATCCGGGTTGCAGAAAATACCCTGGCGAGCCGGATATTGTCTGGCAGGGTTACCAAATCAACTCCGTTATTTTTTTTCTTTTTAAATTAAGGCCGAAAATAGCTAGAATAATGCTTCAATCTCTACAAACTATCTAGAATAATGCCTCAATCTCTACCATATAGCTAGAATAATGCCTCAATCTCTACCATATCGCTAGAATAATGCCTCAATCTCTACCATATAGCTAGAATAATGCCTCAATCTCTACCATATAGCTAGAATAATGCCTCAATCTCTACCATATAGCTAGAATAATGCCTCAATCTCTACCATATAGCTAGAATAATGCATCAATCTCTACCATATTGCTAGAATAATGCCTCAATCTCTACCATATTGCTAGAATAGTGCCTCAATCTCTACCATATAGCTAGAATAATGCCTCAATCTCTACCATATAGCTAGAATAATGCCTCAATCTCTACCATATAGCTAGAATAATGCCTCAATCTCTACCGTATCGCTAGAATAATGCCTCAATCTCTACCATATAGCTAGAATAATGCCTCAATCTCTACCATATAGCTAGAATAATGCCTCAATCTCTACCATATAGCTAGAATAATGCCTCAATATCTACCATATAGCTAGAATAATGCCTCAATCTCTACCGTATCGCTAGAATAATGCCTCAATCTCTACCATACAGCTAGAATAATGCCTCAATCTCTACCATATTGCTAGAATAATGCCTCAATCTCGACCATATTGCTAGAATAATGCCTCAATCTCGACCATATTGCTAGAATAGTGCCTCAATCTCTACCATATAGCTAGAATAATGCCTCAATCTCTACCATTTAGCTAGAATAATGCCTCAATCTCTACAAAATAGCTAGAATAATGTCTCAATCTCTACCATATTGCTAGAATAATGCCTCAATCTCTACAAAATATCTAGAATAATTCCTCAATCTCTACAAAATAGCAAGAATAATGCCTCAATCTCTACCATATCGCTAGAATAATGCCTCAATCTCTAAACAATAGCTACACTATTGGATCAATCTCTACAAAACAGCTAGGAAAATGCCTCAATATCTACCATATAGCTAGAAAAATGCCTCAATCTCTACAAAATAGCTAGAATAATGCTTCAATCTCGACCATATAGCTAGAATAATGCCTCAATCTCTACAAAATAGCTAGAATAATGCCTCAATCTCTACAAAATATCTAGAATAATGCCTCAATCTACATAATAGCTAGAATAATGCCTCAATCTCTACCATATAGCTAGTATGCCTCAATCTCTACCATATAGCTAGAATAACGCTTCAATCTCTACAAAATAGCTAGAATAATGCCTCAATTTCTACAAAATAGCTAAAATAATGCCTCAATCTCTACAAAATAGCTAGAATAATACCTCAATCTCTACAAAATAGCTAGAATAATGCCTCAATCTCTACATAATAGCTAGAATAATGCATCAATCTCTACCATATAGCTAGAACAATGCCTCAATCTCTACCATATAGCTAGAATAATGCTTCAATTTCTACAAAATAGCTGGAATAATGCCTCAATCTCTACAAAATAGCTAGAATAATGCCTCAATCTCTACATAATAGCTAGAATAATGCCTCAATCTCTACATAATAGCTAGAATAAAGCCTCAATCTCGACCATATAGCTAGAATAATGCCTCAATCTCCACAAAATAGCTAGAATAATGCCTCAATCTCTACAAAATAGCTAGAATAA
The DNA here is from genome assembly GCA_037953745.1 of Lithodes maja. Lineage (NCBI taxonomy): Eukaryota > Metazoa > Arthropoda > Malacostraca > Decapoda > Lithodidae > Lithodes > Lithodes maja. The sequence goes on along the minus strand of JBAKBP010012296.1, from coordinate 34,606 downwards.
TGCCTCAATCTCTACATAATAGCTAGAATAATGCCTCAATATCTACATAATAGCTAGAATAAAGCCTCAATCTCTACCATATAGCTAGAATAATGCTTCAATCTCTACAAAATAGCTAGAATAATGCCTCAATCTCTACAAAATAGCTAAAATAATGCCTCAATCTCTACAAAATAGCTAGAAAAATACCGCAATCTCTACAAAATAGCTAGAATAATGCCACAATCTCTACCATATCGCTAGAATAATGCCACAATCTCTACAAAATAGCTAAAATAATGCCTCAATCTCTACAAAATAGCTAGAATAACACCACAATCTCTACCATATCGCTAGAATAATGCCTCAATCCCTACAAAATAGCTAGAATAATGCCTCAATCTCTACATAATAGCTAGAAAAATGCCTCAATCTCTACATAATAGCTATAATAATGCCTCAATCTCTACCATATCTCTAGAATAATTCCTCAATCTCCACCATATCGCTAGGATAATACCTCAATCTCTACACAATAGCTAGAATAATGCCTCAATATCGACCATATAGCTAGAATAATGCCTCAATCTCTACAAAGCAGCTAGAATAGTGCCACAATCTCTACCATATAGCTAGAATAATGCCTCAATCTCTACAAAACAGCTAGAATAATGCCAAAATCTCGACAATATAGCTAGAATAATGCCTCAATCTCAACATAATAGCTAGAATAAAGCCTCAATCTCTACCATATTGCTAGAATAATGCCTCAATCTCTACCATATCGCTAGAATAATACCTCAATCTCTACAAAATAGCTAGAATAATGCCACAACCTCAACCATAAAACTAGAATAATGCCTCAATCTCTACATAATAGTTAGAATAATGCCTCAATCTCTACATAATAGCTAGAATAATGCCTCAATCTCTACCATATCACTAGAATAATGCCTCAATCTCTACAAAACAGCTAGAATAATGCCACAATCTCGAAAATATAGCTAGAATAATGCCTCAATCTCTACATAATAGCGAGAATAAAGCCTCAATCTCTACCATATTGCTAGAATAATGCCTCAATCTCTACCATATCGCTAGAATAATACCTCAATCTCTACAAAATAGCTAGAATAATGCCACAACCTCTACCATAAAACTAGAATAATGCCTCAATCTCTACATAATAGTTAGAATAATGCCTCAATCTCTACTTAATAGCTAGAATAATGCCTCAATCTCTACCATATCACTAGAATAATGCCTCAATCTCTACCATACCGCTAGAATAATACGTCTATCTCTACAAAATAGCTAGAATAATGCCTCAATCTCTACCATATAGCTAGAATAATGCTTCAATCTCTACAAAATAGCTAGAATAATGCCTCAATCTCAACAAAACAGCTAGAATAATGCCTTAATCTCTACAAAACAGCTAGAATAATGCTTCAATCTCTACAAAATAGCTAGGATAATGCCTCAATCTCTACATAATAGCTAGAATAAAGCCTCAATCTCTACCATATAGCTAGAATAATGCTTCAATCTCTACAAAATAGCTAGAATAATGCCTCAATCTCTACAAAATAGCTAGAAAAATACCTCAATCTCTACAAAATAGCTAGAATAATGCCACAATCTCTACCATATCGCTAGAATAATGCCACAATCTCTACAAAATAGCTAAAATAATGCCTCAATCTCTACAAAATAGCTAGAATAACACCACAATCTCTACCATATCGCTAGAATAATGCCTCAATCCCTACAAAATAGCTAGAATAATGCCTCAATCTCTACCATATTGCTAGAATAATGCCTCAATCTCTACCATATTGCTAGAATAGTGCCTCAATCTCTACCATATAGCTAGAATAATGCCTCAATCTCTACCATTTAGCTAAAATAATGCCTCAATCTCTACACAATAGCTAGAATAATGTCTCAATCTCTACCATATTGCTAGAATAGTGCCTCAATCTCTACAAAATATCTAGAATAATACCTCAATCTCTACAAAATAGCTAGAATAATGCCTCAATCTCTACCATATTGCTAGAATAATGCCTCGATCTCTAAACAATAGCTACAATATTGGATCAATCTCTACAAAACAGCTAGGATAATGCCTCAATCTCTACCATATAGCTAGAAAAATGCCTCAATCTCTACAAAATAACTAGAATAATGCTTCAATCTCGACCATATAGCTAGAATAATGCCTCAATCTCTACAAAATAGCTAAATTAATGCCTCAATCTCTACAAAATAGCTAGAATAATGCCTCAATCTCTACAAAATATCTAGAATAATGCCTCAATCTCTACATAATTGCTAGAATAATGCCTCAATCTCTACCATATAGCTAGTATAATGCCTCAATCTCTGCCATATAGCTAGAATAATCCCTTCAATCTCTACAAAATAGCTAGAATAATGCCTCAATTTCTACAAAATAGCAAAAATAATGCCTCAATCTCTACAAAATAGCTAGAATAATACCTCACTCTCTACATAATAGCTAGAATAATGCCTCAATCTCTACATAATAGCTAGAATAATGCCTCAATCTCTACCATATAGCTAGAACAATGCCTCAATCTCTACCATATAGCTAGAACAATGCTTTAATCTCTACAAAATAGCTGGAATGCCTCAATCTCTACAACATAGCTAGAATAATGCCTCAATCTCTACAAAACAGCTAGAATAATGCCACAATCTCGACAATATAGCTAGAATAATGCCTCAATCTCTACATAATAGCTAGAATAAAGCCTCAATCTCTACCATATTGCTAGAATAATGCCTCAATCTCTACCATGTCGCTAGAATAATACCTCAATCTCATAGCTAGAATAATGCCACAACCTCTACCATAAAACTAGAATAATGCCTCAATCTCTACATAATAGTTAGAATAATGCCTCAATCTCTACATAATAGCTAGAATAATGCCTCAATCTCTACATAATAGCTAGAATAATGCCTCAATCTCTACCATATCACTAGAATAATGCCTCAATCTCTACCATACCGCTAGAATAATACGTCTATCTCTACAAAATAGCTAGAATAATGCCTCAATCTCTACCATATAGCTAGAATAATGCTTCAATCTCTACAAAATAGCTAGAATAATGCCTCAATCTCAACAAAACAGCTAGAATAATGCCTTAATCTCTACAAAACAGCTAGAATAATGCTTCAATCTCTACAAAATAGCTAGGATAATGCCTCAATCTCTACATAATAGCTAGAATAAAGCCTCAATCTCTACCATATAGCTAGAATAATGCTTCAATCTCTACAAAATAGCTAGAATAATGCCTCAATCTCTACAAAATAGCTAAAATAATGCCTCAATCTCTACAAAATAGCTAGAAAAATACCTCAATCTCTACAAAATAGCTAGAATAATGCCACAATCTCTACCATATCGCTAGAATAATGCCACAATCTCTACAAAATAGCTAAAATAATGCCTCAATCTCTACAAAATAGCTAGAATAACACCACAATCTCTACCATATCGCTAGAATAATGCCTCAATCCCTACAAAATAGCTAGAATAATGCCTCAATCTCTACCATATAGCTAGAATAATGCCTCAATCTCTACCATATCGCTAGAATAATGCCTCAATCTCTACCATATCGCTAGAATAATGCCTCAATATCTACCATATAGCTAGAATAATGCCTCAATCTCTACCATATTGCTAGAATAATGCCTCAATCTCTACCATATTGCTAGAATAGTGCCTCAATCTCTACCATATAGCTAGAATAATGCCTCAATCTCTACCATTTAGCTAGAATAATGCCTCAATCTCTACACAATAGCTAGAATAATGTCTCAATCTCTACCATATTGCTAGAATAATGCCTCAATCTCTACAAAATATCTAGAATAATACCTCAATATCTACAAAATAGCTAGAATAATGCCTCAATCTCTACCATATCGCTAGAATAATGCCTCGATCTCTAAACAATTGCTACAATATTGGATCAATCTCTACAAAACAGCTAGGATAATGCCTCAATCTCTACCATATAGCTAGAAAAATGCCTCAATCTCTACAAAATAACTAGAATGCTTCAATCTCGACCATATAGCTAGAATAATGCCTCAATCTCTACAAAATAGCTAAATTAATGCCTCAATCTCTACAAACTGGCTAGAATAATGCCTCAAATTCTACAAAATATCTAGAATAATGCCTCAATCTCTAAATAATTGCTAGAATAATGCCTCAATCTCTACCATATAGCTAGTATAATGCCTCAATCTCTACCATATAGCTAGAATAATCCCTTCAATCTCTACCATATAGCTAGAATAATGCCTCAATTTCTACAAAATAGCTAAAATAATGCCTCAATCTCTACAAAATAGCTAGAATAATACCTCAATCTCTACATAATAGCTAGAATAATGCCTCAATCTCTACATAATAGCTAGAATAATGCCTCAATCTCTACCATATAGCTAGAACAATGCCTCAATCTCTACCATATAGCTAGAATAATGCTTCAATCTCTACAAAATAGCTGGAATGCCTCAATCTCTACAAAATAGCTAGAATAATGCCTCAATCTCTACATAATAGCTAGAATAATGCCTCAATCTCTACATAATAGCTAGAATAAAGCCTCAATCTCTACCATATAGCTAGAATAATGCCACAATCTCCACAAAATAGCTAGAATAATGCCTCAATCTCTACAAAATAGCTAGAATAATGCCTCAATCTCTACATAATAGCTAGAATAATGCCTCAATATCTACATAATAGCTAGAATAAAGCCTCAATCTCTACCATATAGCTAGAATAATGCTTCAATCTCTACAAAATAGCTAGAATAATGCCTCAATCTCTACAAAATAGCTAAAATAATGCCTCAATCTCTACAAAATAGCTAGAATAATACCGCAATCTCTACAAAATAGCTAGAATAATGCCACAATCTCTACCATATTGCTAGAATAATGCCACAATCTCTACAAAATAGCTAAAATAATGCCTCAATCTCTACAAAATAGCTAGAACACCACAATCTCTACCATATTGCTAGAATAATGCCTCAATCCCTACAAAATAGCTAGAATAATGCCTCAATCTCTACATAATAGCTAGAAAAATGCCTCAATCTCTACATAATAGCTATAATAATGCCTCAATCTCTACCATATCTCTAGAATAATTCCTCAATCTCCACCATATCGCTAGGATAATACCTCAATCTCTACACAATAGCTTGAATAATGCCTCAATATCAACCATATAGCTAGAATAATGCCTCAATCTCTACAAAACAGCTAGAATAATGCCACAATCTCGACCATATAGCTAGAATAATGCCTCAATCTCTACAAAACACCTAGAATAATGCCACAATCTCGACTATATAGCTAGAATAATGCCTCAATCTCTACATAATAGCTAGAATAAAGCCTCAATCTCTACCATATTGCTACAATAATGCCTCAATCTCTACCATATCGCTAGAATAATACCTCAATCTCTACAAAATAGCTAGAATAATGCCACAACCTCTACCATAAAACTAGAATAATGCCTCAATCTCTACATAATAGTTAGAATAATGCCTCAATCTCTACATAATAGCTAGAATAATGCCTCAATCTCTACCATATCACTAGAATAATGCCTCAATCTCTACCATACCGCTAGAATAATACGTCTATCTCTACAAAATAGCTAGAATAATGCCACAATCTCTACCATATCACTAGAATAATGCCTCAATCTCTACATAATAGTTAGAATAATGCCTCAATCTCTACATAATAGCTAGAATAATGCCTCAATCTCTACCATATAGCTAGAATAATGCTTCAATCTCTACAAAATAGCTAGAATAATGCCTCAATCTCTACGAAACAGCTAGAATAATGCCTCAATCTCTACGAAACAGCTAGAATAATGCCTCAATCTCTACAAAACAGCTAGAATAATGCTTCAATCTCTACATAATAGCTAGGATAATGCCTCAATCTCTACATAATAGCTAGAATAAAGCCTCAATCTCTACAAAATAGCTAAAATAATGCCTCAATCTCTACAAAATAGCTAGAATAATACCTCAATCTCTACAAAATAGCTAGAATAATGCCACAATCTCTACCATATCGATAGAATAATGCCACAATCTCTACAAAATAGCTAAAATAATGCCTCAATCTCTACAAACTAGCTAGAATAACACCACAATCTCTACCATATCGCTAGAATAATGCCTCAATCCCTACAAAATAGCTAGAATAATGCCTCAATCTCTACAAAATAGCTAGAATAATACCTCAATCTCTACAAAATAGCTAGAATAATGCCACAATCTCTACCATATCGATAGAATAATGCCACAATCTCTACAAAATAGCTAAAATAATGCCTCAATCTCTACAAACTAGCTAGAATAACACCACAATCTCTACCATATCGCTAGAATAATGCCTCAATCCCTACAAAATAGCTAGAATAATGCCTCAATCTCTACATAATAGCTAGAAAAATGCCTCAATCTCTACATAATAGCTATAATAATGCCTCAATCTCTGCCATATCTCTAGAATAATTCCTCAATCTCCACCATATCGCTAGAATAATACCTCAAACTCTACACAATAGCTAGAATAATGCCTCAATCTCTACCATATCACTAGAATAATGCCTCAATCTCTACCATACCGCTAGAATAATACGTCTATCTCTACAAAATAGCTAGAATAATGCCACAATCTCTACCATATCACTAGAATAATGCCTCAATCTCTACATAATAGTTAGAATAATGCCTCAATCTCTACATAATAGCTAGAATAATGCCTCAATCTCTACCATATAGCTAGAATAATGCTTCAATCTCTAAAAAATAGCTAGAATAATGCCTTAATCTCTACAAAACAGCTAGAATAATGCCTCAATCTCTACAAAACAGCTAGAATATTGCTTCAATCTCTACAAAATAGCTAGGATAATGCCTCAATCTCTACAAAATAGCTGCCTCAATCTCAAGAAAATAGCCAGAATAATGCCTTAATCTCGACAATATAGCCAGAATAATGCCTTAATCTCTAAAAAATAGCTACAATAATGCCACAATCTCTACAAAATAGCTAGAATAATGCCTCAATCTCTACATAAGATAGAATAATGCTTCAATCACTACAAAATAGCTAGAATAATGCCTCAATCTCTACAAAACAGCTAGAATAATGCCTCAATCTCTTCAAAACAGCTAGAATAATGCCTCAATCTCTACAAAATAACTAGAATAATGCCTCAATCTCTACAAAATAGCTAGAATAATGCCACAATCTCTACAAAACAGCTAGAATAATGCCTCAATCTCTACATAATAGCTAGAATAATATTTCAATCCCTATAAAACAGCTAGAATAATGCCTCAATCTCTACAAAAGAGCTAGAATAATGCCACAATCTCTACAAAATAGCTAGAATAATGCCTCAATATCTACAAAATAGCTAGAAAAATGCTTCAATCTCTACAAAATAGCTAGAATAATGCCTCAATCTCTACAAAACAGCTAGAATAATGCTTCAATCTCCACAAAATAGCTAGAATAATGCCTCAATCCCTGCAAAATAGCTAGAATAATGCCTCAATCTCTACAAAATAGTCAGAATAATGCCTCAATCTCTACAAAATAGCTAGAATAATGGCTCAATCTTTACAAAATAGCTGGAATAATGCCCTAATCTGTACCATATTGCTAGAATAATGCCTCAATCTCTACATAATAGCTAGAATAATGCCTCAATCTCTACATAATAGCTAGAATAATGCCTCAATCTCTACATAATAGCCAGAATAATGCCTCAATCTCTACATAATAGCTAGAATAATGACACAATCTCTACATAATAGCTAGAATAATGACACAATCTCTACATAATACCCCAAATAATGCCTCAATCTCTACATAATAGCTAGAATAATGCCACAATCTCTACATAATAGCTAGAATAATGCCTCAATCTCTACATAATAGCCAGAATAATGCCTCAATCTCTAAATAATAGCTAGAATAATGCCACATATCTACATAATAGCTAGAATAATGCCACAATATCTACAAAATAGCTAGAATAATGCCGCAATATCTATATAATAGCTAGAATAATGCCACAATCTCTACATAATAGCTAGAATAATGCCACAATCTCTACATAATAGCTAGAATAATGCCACAATCTCTGCATTATAGCTAGAATAAATGCTTCAATCTCTACATAATCTCTACATAATAGCTAGAATAATGCACAATCTCTACATAATAGCCAGAATAATGCCATAATCTCTACATAGCCAGAATAATGCCTCAATATCTACATAATAGCTAAAATAATGCCTCAACCTCTACATAATAGCTAGAATAATGCCACAATCTCTACATAATAGCTAGAATAATGCCACAATCTCTACATAATAGCTAAAATAATGCCACAATCTCTACATAATAGCTAAAATAATGCCACAATCTCTACATAATAGCTAGAAAAATGCCACAATCTCTACATAATGGCTAGAATAATGCCACAATCTCTACATAATAGCTAGAATAATACCACAATCTCTACATAAGCTAGAATAATGCTTCAATCTCAACACAATAGCTAGAATAATGCCACAATCTCTCCATAATAGCTAGAATAATACCAATCTCTACATAATAGCTAGAAAAATGCTTCAATCTCTACATAACAGTTAGAATAATGCTTCAATCTCTACATAATAGCTAGAATAATGCCACAATCTCTACATAATAGCTAGAATAATGCCACAATCTCTACATAATAGCTAGAATAATGCCACAATCTCTACAGAATAGCTAGAATAATGCCACAATATCTACATAATAGCTAGAATAATTCCTCAATCTCTACATAATAGCTAGAATAATGCCACAATCTCTACATAATAGCTAGAATAATGCTTCAATCTCTACATAATAGCTAAAATAATGCTTCAATCTCTACATAATAGCCAGAATAATGCCTCAATCTCTACATAATAGCTAGAATAATGCCACAATCTCTACATAATAGCTAGAATAATGCCACAATCTCTACATAATAGCTAGAATAATGCTTCAATCTCTACATAATAGCTAGAATAATGCCACAATCTCTACATAATAGCTAGAATAATGCCACAATCTACATAATAGCTAGAATAATGCCACAATCTCTACATAATAGCTAGAATAATGCCACAATCTCTACATAATAGCTAGAATAATGCCTCAATCTCTACATAATAGCCAGAATAATGCTTCAATCTCTACATAATAGCTAGAATAATGCCACAATCTCTACATAATAGCTAAAATAATGCCACAATCTCTACATAATAGCCAGAATAATGCCTCAATCTCTACATAATAGCTAGAATAATGCTTCAATCTCTACATAATAGCTAGAATAATGCTTCAATCTCTACATAATAGCTAGAATAATGCCTCAATCTCTACATAATAGCTAGAATAATGCCACAATCTCTACATAATAGCTAGAATAATGCCTCAATCTCTACATAATACCCAGAATAATGCCTCAATCTCTACATAATAGCTAGAATAATGCCACAATCTCTACATAATAGCTAGAATAATGCCACAATCTCTACAGAATAGCTAGAATAGTGCCACAATCTCTACATAATAGCTAGCATAATGCCACACTCTCTACATAATAGCCAGAATAATGCCACAATCTACACAATAGCTAGAATAATGCCACAATCTCTACATAATAGCTAGAATAATGCCACAATCTCTACATAATAGCCAGAATAATGCCACAATCTCTACACAATAGCTAGAATAATGCCACAATCTCTACATAATAGCCAGAATAATACCACAATCTCTACATAATAGCTAGAATAATGCCACAATCTCTACATAATAGCTAGAATAATGCCAGTCTCTAGATAATAGCTAGAATAATGCTTCAATCTCTACATAATAGCTAAAATAATGCCTCAATCTCTACATAATAGCTAGAATAATGCCATAATCTCTATATAATAGCTAGAATAATGCCTCAATCTCTACATAACAGTTAGAATAATGCCACAATCTCTACATAATAGCTAGAATAATGCCACTATCTACAGAATATCTAGAATAATGCCACAATCTCTACATAATAGCTAGAATAATGCCACAATCTCTACATAATAGCTAGAATAATGCCTCAATCTCTACATAATAGCTAGAATAATGCCTCAATCTCTACATAATAGCTAGAATAATGCCACAATCTTTACATAATAGTCAGAATAATGCCACAATCTCTACATAAGCTAGAATAATGCCTCAATCTCTACATAATAGCTAGAATAATGCCTCAATCTCTACATAATAGCTAGAATAATGCCTCAATCTCTACATAATAGCTAGAATAATGCTACAATCTCTACATAATAGCCAGAATAATGCCACAATCTCTACAAAATAGCTAGAATAATGCCTCAATCTCTACAAAATAGGAAGAATAATGCCACAATCTCCTGAAAGTCGCTCAAAAATGGCTGAAATCTTCTGACTATCGCTAAAATTCATGTCACTAGATGTACAAATGTGCTCCTACAGTAGATTTGAAGGAAGTACTGTACCTCTAGAGATAGCGGGAAAGTTGCTAAATTGGCAACACTGCTACTGTCGGGTGTAGCTATAGTCTATTCGCTGTAAGTATGCGAGAAATCATGCCCTCTAGCCTCCGTAACTCAAAAAGGGCTAGAGCAAATGGGCTGTACATTTCCACATTTATTCCTTAACGGACTCTTCCCAAATGGTAGATATATTAGCTCGATTACTCTAGTCGTTTTTGAGTTACAGAGGTTAGAGGTAATAATTTCTCGTCTACTTACAACGAATAGACTCGTAGCTCTTTTTGCAACACCTGTGCAAGTTCTGCCTTTTCTCTCTTTCACTCGCATAGGAAAAAAAAAAAATCTGTACACATGAGGTTTCTTCACTACAGCGGGTATCTTTAAAGAGGAGTGGGTTGTTTTTTCTGCCCCCTCCTCCCCCCCCCCCTTTCTCCCTCATGTTTAGCCCCACTAGTTTTCAGATTACAAGACGTTAGGCCCATTAGTTTGGCGAATTTTGTATGACTTTTCGCCGCGTTTCTTTGTCAATAGTAAGACCTTTCGTGCCATTTAGGCGTCAAATTTTACCTGGCGAGCGACTGTACGACCGGCGTTGCACAAAATAGCCTGGCAAGCCGGATATACTGTCAGGTATATTATGGCCTCTTCTTTCAACACCTGTGCAGTCTGTTGAGCATACATAAGGCTTATTCACTACAGCGGGTATCTTTAACCCCTTCTGTACCGGATACGTCTTTTTCATTATACTCCGGCAATTATTAGACGATGTTAACAGATTAGGAAGGGCCTCTAGCAATAATAAGGCTACAAACTATCTTAACCAACCGCTTAAACTACCATATATAATTCCTAAGCTGTGTAATATCGTCTAAATATAGCCAGAATAAAATATAACACGTCGCTGGTACTCAAAGGGTTAAGGAGGGGAGGGTAGTTTTTTCTGCCTCCCCCCCCCCCCCCACCCTTCCTCGGTCCAAATAGGGTTAATGGAGTAAGAAGTTGGCCCATAAAAGCCATCAATTATAAAGTGGATTTATCGGATAAATTCCTTACTGGCCCAGCTGGACATCGGCCCTGTTGGCGCTCAACCAGAAAACTAGGCTGGAATCCGGTTTCATTAAGGGACCACACCTCGCTTTTTTTCTCTTTCTCTCCTCCTCTCTTTGGCTTGTATCCATTCGGCCCCATTCAGCCTACTGTTTTAAGATGTTTACCCCCATACAGGTGTCAATATTTTCCGCGAGCAAGCATATATATATATATATATATTTGTTTTGACAGCAAGCTAAATTTGTAAATTTTTCGATAGAAAAATGTCTCCGGCGGAGCCGGATTTCTCCATACAATGCTGGCTCGATATCACTCGCCAGGAAGAAATCGACACCTGGATGGGGATCTATCTGTCTATCTATTGCCTGACGCCGTGATCCCCGAAGGGGTGGCCACGAACGAACCGCCCCCATGCACCTCTGTCCCCAGTCAGTCGACGCCCCTCCCCCCAACCAGCACCGCCTTCATTCATGTAGTTCCTCACTCCATCCTTCCACCTCATATTCGGTCTACCTCTCCCCCTCTGTCCCTCCACCTCACTCTCGTACACCCTCTTAGTCATTCTCTCGCTTTCCATACGTTCCATATGGCCGAACCATCTCAAGTTGTTCCTTTTCACACTTTCCAGCACATCTACCTCCACACCACACCTCCTTCTTACTTCCTCATTAGTCTGTCTATCCCTCCATGTAATTCCGCACGCACTCCTTAAGTAATTCATTTCCACTGCTCTCACTCTTGGTCTGAGTCTCTCAACCAACGTCCATGCTTCGCTTCCGTAAGTCAGTGTCGGGATTACCACACTGTCATGCAAGGACTTCTTCACTTCCATACTGACCACCCTATTTCTTGTTACTGCTTTTAGCGTTCCTACAACCCTCTTCCCCTGTTGTACCCTCTCCCGCACCTCTTCATCCATAGTCCCATCTTTACTCAACACACTGCCCAGATACTTAAAAGAGTTGACGATCTCCATAGCCTGACCGTTCAGCTTCACCTCACACTCTGTGACTTCACCCCTTTCGAAGACCATAACCTTGCTCTTCCCCGTATTTACCTTCAAATTCCGTTTTTCGCACACTGTTCCAAACTCATTTACCAGACCCTGCAACTCCCATTCATTATCACTCATCAGAACTGTATCATCCGCAAACAGCAGTATAGGTAGCTTCCACTCAATTCCCTCCCTTTTCAGCGATACACCAACATCCACTGCTCTTGATAGTATTTCTTTCATAACTCCATCCATATATACAGTAAACAACCACGGGGACATCACACACCCCTGTTTCAAACCAACATTCAGGTCAAAGAACTCGCTCTGCTCACTCTCCACACGTACTGCCGCCTTTGCACCCCATACATGCTCTTCACTGCTTTCAGCAACTTGCCCTCTACTCCGTATATTCTAAGTACTTTCCACAAACCTTCTCTATCCACTCTGTCATAGGCCTTCTCCAAGTCCATAAAGGCAACATACACCTTTTGTTTCTTCTCCAGATACTTCTCCACAACACAATTCAGGGTAAAAATCTGATCTACACATCCTCTTCCCTTCCTAAAGCCTGGATGGGGATAATAGTCTTAAAACAGTTGGCTGAATGGGGCCGAATGGATACAAGCCAGGGAAAGAGAGAAAAGGAGAGAAAGAGAAAACAAAAAATCGGTGACCCCCTTAAGTTGACTGCCAGACTCCTCCAGCAGTGTTAACGAGCCCGGCCCGTTAATTGCAGCTTTAGGGTTCATTACAGAATTGGTAATGGTGAAGAAGGATGCATTAAATGCGGTCGTCATTCTTGGCGGGGTTAAGGCGGAGGTACAGTCGCGCTAACAAGTGACGTCTGGGCACCAAGTATGTTTTGATCAATAATTGGTATCAGCAATATCGAAGCTTCGTTTCTTCATATCGAGTGAAATATACACACATGTTCCTACACTTACCCACCATATTCAACATCTGACAGACATTAATACAGCACAGAGCAAGACAAAGGTAATGCCAGCTGGGCCATGACTTATTAGCGCGACCGTACACAAATAAGTCTTCCCAGCAATTTTGTCTGGCAATTGTAGTCTGGGAGCATCAAAATTCAGAATTGAGCCACCCTACAAAACTTGCCTTCATTCGAGTTGCCAATACGACTGCCAATTTTTTTCGAAATAATGCGATAAACAAAATTGCTCCTCGAAGATTGCCAGACCAATGTGATACCCTTGTGATAACCCGCTACCCTCGTTGGACCAGGTGTGTGTGAGGGATGCAGCATATTATCACCCACAGATTTATGACTCACTATAGGCCTCGGGGATAAAAGGCGCTTGCATACAATAGATATCAGTAAACGTGGAACGGTGGAAACATCCTGGGCATGGTTAACATATTTAATAATTTAATAATTTAGAAAGGATCTTTTGGGATTAAAAGATTGCAAGCTATCTCAGTTCTGTATGTGATATCCTAGGTTCGAATCCTGGGAGAATCACATGCTTTAATTTTTTGTTTTTTTTTATTCTATATTCCAAATACTCCCTCTCGAGTATAGGCTGAGAGCCTGTACATTCTACTGCTTAAGGGGAGATATCCACTCGAGAATTTTTTTTCTTGACTCCTTTCTCCCTCATGTTTAGCCCCATTGCTTTTCTAATTTTAAGACGTTCGCCCAATTATTTTGACGATTTTAAGAACTTTCGACTCATTTCTGTCAATTTTAAGACCTTTCGTGCCATGTAGGTGTCGATTTTATCCTGGCGAGCGATAGCGAGCCTGTAGTATAAGAGGAACCGGCTTTTAGCCGGTACATTTTTCTACCGAAAAATGTACAAATTTATCTTGAAAGGGGGTCTAGGGAGAGTAAATTTTAAGCTTGATGGAAGCCTAGGGAATCAACTAAAAACCTCCCCTTAACACGGTGAAGCCTTTGAGGTATTGTTCCAGTCTAGGGAGTGAGACACTTGAAGCACCATTCCACGGCTCGAAGCAGCCCCATCTCTGAAGCTATTTCACTTCTGTGATTCACTGTCTCAAACCCTAGACTCAGACCCCTCACTCTCAGAACGCCACCTATTGAGAAATTAACTCATTAGGCATTACCCCATTATAGCATATTTTGAATATGGGAATATTCATACAGTGCTATTTAATCAGAGAACAATGAGGGCATTTTTTTGGGCGTTTCTTTTCGTTGGGCTTTGTGGTAATGCACCGATACTAGGTACAGCATAAATTCCATCCCAATAATATCTTCCCATTGACATATTGGGATTCGAACCCGGGTCTAGTGGCAAGACCATTCCACCACACCTCCCCTATTGGTGCTATTGGTGTTAAGAACGATGTTAATAATAAAATGTTAACCCTTTGACTACCACTGAGCGTTCCTCAGCTGCATAAAATCGTCTATCGTCTATCAGCTGGATGGCCTACTCCGCTTTATGAGGGTGGCCAAACGAAACGTTCCAAAGCGGACCTGTCTCCCATGACTCTCTCTCACACAGAACACTACACTACACACAGAACACCACACCCACACAACACTACAAACGCAACACTACACACACAACACTACACACACACAACACCACACCCACACAACACTACAAACAGAACACTACACCCACACAACACTACACACAGAACACTACACCCACACAACACTACAAACAGAACACCACACCCACACAACACTACACACAGAACACCACACCCACACAACACTACACACAGAACCACACCCACACTACACTACACACAGAACACCACACCCACACAACACTACACACAGAACACCACACCCACACAACACTACACACAGAACACCACACCCACACAACACTACACACAGAACACCACACCCACACAACACTACACACACAACACTACACCCACACAACAATACACACAGAACACCACACCCACACAACACTACACACAGAACACCACACCCACACAACACTACAAACAGAACACTACACCCACACAACACTACACACATAACACTACACCCACACAACACTACAAACAGAACACCACACCCACACAACACTACATACAGAACACCACACCCACACAACACTACAAACAGAACACCACTCCCACAAAACACTACACACCACACCCACACAACACTACACACAGAACACCCACACAACACTACACACAGAACACCACACCCACACAACACTACACACAGAACACCACACCCACAGAACACTACACACAGAACACTACACCCACACAACACTACACACAGAACACTACACCCACACAACACTACACACAGAACACTACACCCACACAACACTACACACAGAACACTACACCCACACAACACTACACACAGAACACTACACCCACACAACACTACACACAGAACACTACACCCACACAACACTACAAACAGAACACCACTCCCACAAAACACTACACACCACACCCACACAACACTACACACAGAACACCCACACAACACTACACACAGAACACCACACCCACACAACACTACACACACAACACTACACACAGCCCGTAGCCTAGTAGGTAGCGCTCTCGTCTCACACACGAGGGGTCGGGGGTTCAATCCCCCGGCCGGGCGGAGACAAATTGGGCTTGTCTCCTTTCATGTGTTAGCCTCGGTTCACCTAGCTGTAAATAGGTACCTGGAATAAGTGGACGACGTTGTGACGTCCCATCTGGGGTTGGCAAAAATGGTACAAGGCGAGATGGGTATCATATGGTTCACCTAAGCTGATGGCTACCTAAGCCTTCGGGCGAGACGGTACCGTCTATAGTGAGAATGGTACCATACAGATCCACCCTAAGCCTTCGTTTCCGATGTCGCCAATTGGCTAAAAATACAGACTACACACACATCCACAGCCATTCCAACAGTACATAAAACACTTAACATGCATTTCACGCAATACATTCCCAGTTAAGGAGGCGCGATAATAATGAGCTTAGCTCGCATTGCGTGGATTCCCCTTGACGAACAAGTAACTGAGTAACCACACTACACCCACACCACACCCACACAACACTACACACAGAACACCACACCCACACAACACTACACACAGAACACCACACCCACACAACACTACACACAGAACACCACACCCACACAACACTACACACAGAACACCACACCCACACAACACTACACACAGAACACCACACCCACACAACACTACACCCACAACACTACACCCACACAACAATACACACAGAACACCACACCCACACAACACTACACACAGAACACCACACCCACACAACACTACAAACAGAACACTACACCCACACAACACTACACACATAACACTACACCCACACAACACTACAAACAGAACACCACACCCACACAACACTACACACAGAACACCACACCCACACAACACTACACACAGAACACCACACCCACACTACACTACACACAGAACACCACACCCACACAACACTACACACAGAACACCACACCCACAGAACACTACACACAGAACACTACACCCACACAACACTACACACAGAACACTACACCCACACAACACTACACACAGAACACTACACCCACACAACACTACACACAGAACACTACACCCACACAACACTACACACAGAACACTACACCCACACAACACTACACACAGAACACTACACCCACACAACACTACAAACAGAACACCACTCCCACAAAACACTACACACCACACCCACACAACACTACACACAGAACACCCACACAACACTACACACAGAACACCACACCCACACAACACTACACACACAACACTACACACAGCCCGTAGCCTAGTAGGTAGCGCTCTCGTCTCACACACGAGGGGTCGGGGGTTCAATCCCCCGGCCGGGCGGAGACAAATTGGGCTTGTCTCCTTTCATGTGTTAGCCTCGGTTCACCTAGCTGTAAATAGGTACCTGGAATAAGTGGACGACGTTGTGACGTCCCATCTGGGGTTGGCAAAAATGGTACAAGGCGAGATGGGTATCATATGGTTCACCTAAGCTGATGGCTACCTAAGCCTTCGGGCGAGACGGTACCGTCTATAGTGAGAATGGTACCATACAGATCCACCCTAAGCCTTCGTTTCCGATGTCGCCAATTGGCTAAAAATACAGACTACACACACATCCACAGCCATTCCAACAGTACATAAAACACTTAACATGCATTTCACGCAATACATTCCCAGTTAAGGAGGCGCGATAATAATGAGCTTAGCTCGCATTGCGTGGATTCCCCTTGACGAACAAGTAACTGAGTAACCACACTACACCCACACCACACCCACACAACACTACACACAGAACACCACACCCACACAACACTACACACACAACACTACAAACACACAACACTACACACAGAACACCACACCCACACACCACTACACACAGAACACCACACCCACACAACACTACAAACAGAACACTACACCCACACAACACTACACACAGAACACCACACCCACACAACACTACACACAGAACACCACACCCACACTACACTACACACAGAACAACACACCCACACAACACTACACACAGAACACCACACCCACACAACACTACACACACAACACTACACCCACACAACACTACACACAGAACACCACACCCACACTACACTACACACAGAACAACACACCCACACAACACTACACACAGAACACTACAAACAGAACACCACACAACACTACACACAGAACACCACACCCACACTACACTACACACAGAACAGCACACCCACACAACACTACACACAGAACACCACACCCACACAACACTACACACAAAACACTACACCCACACAACACTACACACAGAACACCACACCCACACAACACTACACACAGAACACCACACCCACACAACACTACACACAGAACACTACACCCACACAACACTACAAACAGAACACCACACCCACACAACACTACACGCAGAACACCACACCCACACACCACTACAAACACAACACTACACACACAACACTACACACAGAACACCACACCCACACAACACTACACACAGAACACCACACCCACACAACACTACACACAGAACACCACACCCACACAACACTACACACACAACACTACAAACACACAACACTACACACACAACACCACACCCAAACAACACTACACACAGAACACCACACCACACACATAACACTACAAACACACAACAGTACAAACACACAACACTACACGCAACACTACACACAACACTACACACACAACCCTCCACTACACACACAACCCTACAAACACAAAACACTACAAACACAAAACACCACACACAACACAACACAACACTACACACAGAACACTACACCCACAACACTACACACAGAACACTACACCCACAACACTACACACAGAACACTACACCCACACAACACTACACACACAAAACTACACACAAAACACCACACACACAACACACACCGACACAAATCAATCAACCAAAACATTTGGCCATATACGGAGGATGATACGCATTTTTTGTACATCCTTCCCCATTTCCTAGCCTTAGAGGAATCCGCATTCTATCTTGCGCCGTCATTGTTTGTGGTCGACGAATTCCACTGTTTACCTCCTTTTCTTCCGAGAGAGAGAGAGAGAGAGAGTGTGTGTGTGAGAGTGAGTGATAGAGTGTGTGTGAGAGTGAGTGAGAGAGTGTGTGAGAGTGAGTGAGAGAGTGTGTGTGAGAGTGAGTGAGAGTGTGTAAGAGTGAGTGAGAGAGAGAGAGTGAGAGTGAGTGAGTGAGTGAGTGAGAGAGAGTGTGTGCGTGAGTGAGAGAGAGAGAGATTTACATATATTTACATAGATACACTGGCCACACAGCTTTTACGATCCCTGCGAGGTGGCCAGGACTTAATCCTAGTAGAGATAACAACCCTAGAGAAAGTGGAAGAGAGAGAGAGAGAATTAGAGAGAATTAGAGAGAGAGAGAGAGAGAGAGAGAGAGAGAGAGAGAGAGAGAGAGAGAGAGAGAGAGATGCTGCATTGATTATTATATTTTTTGGAAGACTTTAGGGTGTTTGGAAAGATACTCGAAACGTTAAAACAAATATTGATGCCGGAAGCACATTGCAAAATATGCAAAATGCTACACTGTTGAAATTGAACACTCAACCCTTTCAAGGTGTGGTGGAGTGGTCTTGCCACTAGACTGGTAATCCAGTGGACCCGGGCTCGAATCCCGATATGTCAATGGGAACATATTATTGGGATGGAATTTGTGCTCTACCTAGTATCAGTACATTACCACAAAGCCCACCGAAATGCCAAATAAATACCCTCCTTGTTCCCTGATTAAATAGCATTGTATGAATATTCCCATATTCAAAGTATGCTACAGGGGGGGGGGGGGGCAATGCCTATTGAGTTCATTGCTCAATAGGTGGCGTTCTGAGAGTGAGGGTCTGAGTCTAGGAGCTGAGACAGTGAAGCACTGGAGCGAGGCAGCTTCAGAGATGGGGCTGCTTCAAGCCATGAGTGGGCAACTAAGCCCCATGCATCCTGCGAAGGCAAGGTGGCAGGGCCTGGTTGCAGCTAATAGTGCTTTACATGTCTCACCACCTAGACTGGAACGAGACCTCACGGGATTCACCGTACAATGATTAGCGGTTGAATGTACAGGCTCTCAGCCTATGCCCGAGAGGGAGTATTTGGAATATAGAACAAATAAATAAATAACACCTTTCTTCTGTTTTCTGGCTTTCATTAAGGGGACATGGGCCGTTTTCCTAGTCTCCCTTCTTCCTCATGTTTACTCCCATTAGTTTTTAGATTTTAAAAAGTTCGGCCCATTAGTTTATCGATTGTAAAACCTTTTGTTCCATTACAATATTAATATAAAGACTTTTCGTCCCATTTAAGTGTAGATTATTTTTCCTGGCGAGCGATAGCGAGCCTGTAATTTAAGAGGAACCGGGAATTTTGTCTATCGGGAAATGTACAAAATTGTCTTGAAGGAGGGTCCTGAGCAGGGTTTTTTTTAAGCTTTATGGAGGTGTAGGGAGGAAAAAAAAACAAGACATTAATAAAAAAATATACATTAATGCGCAAAAAAATCCAAGGACTCTCTGATCATAATTGCAGAGGATGATGATGAGAGGTCTACCGGTGAAGCTCATGAGAGTAGCCACCCCTCATAATTAGCATCAGGGAATAATCGGACGGACCCGGACCCAACCGACCAATACAATGATGGGTTTCTCCTACCACTGCATTTTATTGGCTCGGATTACAGTGATTTTAACCCCTTCTGTTGCGACGACGACGTCTTCAATATTTTCTTACTATTTTGTACAGCTACAAAAGGCTCTGAGGTAGTACAAAGAGTTAAGGGGAGGTATTTAGTTTGTACCCTAAACCTCCATCAAGCTTAAAAATTACACTCCCTTGACCTCCTTCAAGATAAATTTGTACATTTTTCGGTAGAAAAATGTCCCGGCCGAAGGCCGTTTCCTCTTACATTACAGGCTCGCTATCGCTCGCCAGGAAAAAATAGACGCCTAAATGGTACGAAATGTCTACAAATTGACAGAAATGGGGCGAAAGTTCTTAAAATAGCCAAACTAATGGGGCGAACGTCTTAAAATCTCAAAAGCAATGGGGCTAAACATGAGGAAGAAAGGGGTAAATAAAAAAATCCCTCAAGTGGAAATCTCCCCTTAAGGGAGATAGTTAGAACATAAGAACATAAGAAAATGGGAGTCTGCAGAAAGCCGATTGGCCCAAACAAGGCAGATCCCTCTCACATCTAATCCTAATTATAAGGCCTAATTATAAGCCCAGCTCACTAACACCATTAGGACAGACCTCACCGAAACGGTTAGAGGTCAGAAAATGGGGGTCTGCAGAGCGCCGATTGGCCCACACCTGACAGATCCCCCTCACACCCAACCCATCTCGTCCATATGCCTATCTAATTTTATCTTAAAGCTCCCTATCGTTCTTGATCTCACTATAGCACTTGGTAGCCTATTCCACCTATCTACAACTCTGTTACCAAACCAATATTTGCCTATAACTTTTCTGAAACGAAATGTATCTAATTTGAAACCATTTGTTCAAGTTCTTTCGCTATCACTGAGCTTTAGTAAATTGTTCATGTCCCCTTTATTAATACCACTAACCCACTTGAACACCTCTATCATATCCCCTCTAACTCTGCGTCTCTCTAACGAATGTAAGCCTAATTTCTTCAACCTTTCTTTATACGGAAGATTTCTAATATTATGGATCATTTTTGTCATTCTACGTTGTACTCTCTCCAATTAATCTATGTCCATTCTGTAATAAGGACAGGAAGCCTGTTCATAGTTTTTTTATAGCTGCATAAAATCGTCTAAAGTAGCCAGAATAAAGCTAAAAGGGCGGCACCGGTACTGAACGGGTTAAGGGCAGGTTTTGAGTTTGTTTCCTACTCCTTCAGCAATCTTAAAATTTCACCCGTTTGACCCCCTTTCAAGATAAATTTGTAAATTTTTCGGTAGAAAAATGTCCCGGCCGAAGGCCGGTTGCTCTTAAATTACAGGCTCGCTATCGCTTGCCAGGATAAAATCGACACCTAAATGGCACGAAAGGTCTTAAAATTGACAGAATGGGGTGGGAATTCTTAAAATCACCAAACTAATGGGGCGAACGTCTTAAAATTTCAAAAGCAATGGGGCTAAACATGAGGGAGAAAGGGGTACAGAAAAATTCCCTCAAGTGGAAATCTCCTCTTAAGGGGGTAGTGCTTGTTTTTTGACGGATTGTATTTTTGCACCTGAATTATCAAGGCTGTTCAGCGAATTAACATACGAAGTACTTACAACACTCTAGAAAGCAACATACGTTCAATATAATATATAATTTGTATTCTAATATTTTCGTAAGTTAATTTTCCGATAAAACAATTAGTAAATATTTCCAAATACTGTTAGTCTTGAAATAATAATAATAATAATAATAATAATAATAATAATAATAGCCAATTCCATGTAGTAAAACTCGGTAGGAAAATTGAAATCATGGAACACCAAGCTTTCGTCTATTCTCTCAAGACATCTTCAGGGTAATACGTGAGTAATTTGATCACACGTGTTTGTGATTTAACCTCCATATGTGAATATATATATATATATACCGTATATATAATGTGACGCACCCAGTGCGTGGCAACGCAACCTGATTGTACTCCTTGGTACTCCACTGTACCGCCCGTACCACTGTACCGTGCTGGCTACCGTCAGCAGCTATGTATATTGAGTGTGACAACTTATAACTATGTTCTTTGTATCTCTGCAAAGGTCTCGTCATGTGCTAACCAGTGGTGGGTTTTGTTTTAAGCCATGTCGAGACCTTCCATTTAATATGTAGTATCAATAGAGAAGTTGATAGATAAGACAATGGGAGTTCAGAGAGAGAGAGAGTGAGTTGGGCTTCAGAGCGAGAGGGTAGCAACGCGCCACGCTGCCGGGGGGGTGGTTGCCAGACGTATGGACTGGTTGGCAGCCTTGCGCTTATAGCTGGGCGCGACAGGGTTGGTAGTCCATTGCCGCCTGCCTATGCTGCCTGGGCTGCCCATGTTGTCGTACAGCACATTGCCTGGAGGCTCGCTGTGTGTTCTATGATCAGGTTGCCTAGAACCTTTGAGATTCTAACATCCCTTGCCCTCTCTCCCAATTTCTCACGGTTGCACTCTTTCTCTCTGACGACATTACTCTCATTTCATTCTTCTCTCTATTTAAATGCATAACCTTCCCTTGAGGTCCTAAAGGAGTTTCAGCACTCACCTCTCGTATTACTCTTAGGACAAGCATATATTTACATGTATTAGATTTAAGGGGTTAATGTGAACAGCGATCTTCTTGATGAGGATAGTTGGTGAACGTTCTACATGTTCACGAGTTATATGCCCCGCTCATCATCCAATTTGTGACTAGACTGGTGCCATGTGTAAGAGCCCGACCATGCCCAGGAGTTGTCTGTAGAGGGGCGAGGACTTAGCCTTGATTTGCATACCGAGCCAGGAGCGAGTGTAGTACCAGAGACTACAGCTCGCTCGTAGTGCCGGTATAGTAGAGTAACGTAATTTATCTGTCCTTGTGTTCTCTACAGTCTTTTCCTGGGTTCTCGCTTTCGGTGCTGGGACTCGTTGTTCCTGTGACTTGGCCTGCTAGCTAGAACACATGGGGATGATGAGTGGGATATATCTTTATTTTACTATGCATTGCAGCTCTCTTTAAGTTTATGTATGTAACACTTTACAATACACATTACTCACACACAAGACAACACTATTAATACTTTCATGTATCAATTAACTGCACTGTCGTTTTGCTGCTGTGTCCGGAGTTCTGTTGCGTAGGGCGCATACGGACTCAGAGGGGAGACAGAGTGAGAGAAGCGAAGTAGCCTATGCGGTAGTAGGCTACCGGCGCAGTACTGTTGCCTGCAACCTTTTAGTTATTCCAAGTATAGATTCATTATTATAATAAGTGACTACTATTTATGTTCCTTCCATGTGTATTATTAGGTATCTACTGGATCATGAACATCTTGTATGCTACATGCTAGTGCATGTTAGTAGGGGACAGTTATTCTAGTGCACGCGCTTTCAAGTAGGCGTGTACATTTGTCATTTAGCATTTCACTGTCATACCTTTAGCCTGCTTCTATTCTACATTATTAGAGGCTTAATATTAACGTAGTTTCTTGAGTATTGCATTTCTTTAGTAATAACGTAACCTATAAATGTCTGAGGGAGTTTAGCCTCATAGCCTACCCCTGTTGTACACTTTCGCCGAGTTAAGGTACCTCGTTACCATAGACGATAACTCTGTAGGGCGTTGGTGCTTTTGTTGTCTGGAGCATATAGTATTTGGGACTGGAATCGAGTGTGTCGTTGTCACATAAGCCATTTCTGTCCTACGATCAAGAATCCCGAATATGTATTGCCGATCCAGCCGTAACAAAATGGCGACCTTGCACAAGATTCAGTAGTATCCTATCACATGTTTTTTGGAGAACTATTCTATGCTACCTAGTAGAGCTGGCTAGAATTTTCTTGCATATTGGAGGAATTTTTATTGTGTCATTATTGTATTGGTGGACTTGCAGATTGTTTCGTTAGGGGTGTCTAGAGTAGAGTCATTCAAGCATCTTTAACATTTTGTGAGTCGAGACTGCAATTAGTAATAATTTTTTTTTTTTATGAACAGCAATTGTATAACCAGCACTATGTCTAATGACTCATCATTTACGGGGGAGGATAACACGGTACAGCCTAGTGACCAGCAAGTACAACAGATATTTAGGGAGGGGAGTGTTATAAGTGGAGAGAGGGATGCCCGGGCATTTTTGCAGACACCTTTGACCGAACAGCGCCTGCAGGCTATTGATTGTTACGGTCTTCGCTGTTTAGCCACGGTTTTGGGGCGGGACTGTCCTGACAGTTGGCCCAAGAAGAATTTGGTGGCATGTTTGTTGGGTGATGGCGATGGGGCGGTGGGTGGAGTGGGGTCTTGGGGGGTTCCCTCCAAGCCTCCATTCCACTCTACCCCTGAGCTGGGCCCTCAGCCAGCGAGTCTTAGCACGATGCAGCAGGAGGGTTCTCAATGGCAAGCTGGCTTACCCGTAAACACTTCTCGGTGTGGATCCCCCATTTTGTGCTCTCCCCCCCCAGGCCTGTCTCCTGAGATGTTATTTCAGCTAGAACTAGCTAAGCTTAAGTTGCAAGAGAGTCAACAGGCTAGTATAGAACGGATTAAGCTGCAGGAGACTCAGATACAACAGGCTAGTATAGAACGGATTAAGCTGCAGGAGACTCAGATACAACAGGCTAGTATAGAACGCATAGAGGTTGCTAGAATCCAAGCCAATCAGGATGCAACCAGGTACCAGGCTGAAATGGATGTCGAGAAGTCTAGAGTAGAGACCACAGGGCGTCATCTCGGTGGTGGGCACTGGGTTACAGACTCACTTTCGCATTTAATTAAGTTAGTACCCGCATTTGATGAGACAGCAGTGACTGAGTTTTTTGCTCGTTTCGAAAAGAAGTGTCGTGAGTATGACTGGCCGGAGGTTAAATGGGCAGCATTAGTTTCATCACGTCTAGTGGGTAAGGGGTTGAAAGCCTATGATGCACTGTCACTGGACGAGAGTGTCGTGTATGGACTGGTGAAGGAGGCTGTGCTCCGGGCCTACGAACTGCAACCCGAAACTTATAGATTGAAGTTCCGTGGCGTGAATAAGAAGAGCGACGTCAGTTTTATGGAGCACGCACGGGACTTAACAGATGCAGGTAATAACTGGTTTCGGTCCGAGCACGCAGAGTCGGCTGAGGAAATTAAGCAACTTTTCTATCTGGAACAGTTTTACAAATGTACTGGAACCGATCTAACGCTGAACATTAAGCAAAAATGTCCCAAGACAGTAGAGGAGGCTGCCAAGATGGCAGACCTCAGATTATCATTGATTCGTGGTTGCGGTGCCGCTCAGAGGGCTGAGTCAGGGCAGAAGGGGCGCTATACCCCACCCACCAGAGTTTTCGATAATAACAAATCCTATGACACACATAACCACACTAAAAGCATTGCACCTAATAACACCTACAAACACAAGCCTCTCCCGTTTACTAAAGGTCAGGCCCCTTCTTCGCCCGCACAAGGGAAGAAGCCCATTGGGGATGTGAAATGTTACAAATGTCAGAAGCTAGGCCATTATTCACGTGAGTGCCCTAGTAACACTCCCGCTAAGCCGGTGTCATTGGTTCACAGTATCGGTGTGTCTCTGAAGGCTGCAGCAACTGCCCGGGGTAGGTTGTCAGCAGCTGAGGCACACGCGGTAAAGAAGCGTACGGAAGGCTCGACACCTGTCCGGGACACTTTCTGTAACCATCGGGGACACAGGTTTGTGAGCTGGGGGAGTGAACTACGGAGGGTTGACTTGCTGAGGGATACGGGGGCTTCGCAAACTTTGTTGAGGAACTTCACAGGGAAACTGATAAATGCGGCCAGAGTTGTTGTGGTGCAGGGTATAAATGCTACGAGGTCATACCCACTTGTGAGGTTGGAGTTGAGAGTGGGAGAGGTGTGCAGGGAGCTGGATGTAGGGATCGTTGAGTGTTTGCCAGTTGAGGGCGTCGACCTTCTTCTCGGCAACGACTTTGCGGTGCCCACTTCCGGGACTCCACCCTTAGTCGTTGCCGAGAGGGCGGCCGACGTGGATGGTGAGAATCGGGAATGGGTTGGGAGGTGCCAACAGGATGAGATGGCCTGTGTGGTAACCCGATCTCGCTCTGCGGCTCCTGCACAGCCTAGCACTCAACCTCGGGGACAGTGGAGGAAGGATCAGGAGAAGGTTGCTAAGGGCAGGAAAAGGGACATTGATTCTGCTGCACTTCTCGGTGATTCGGTACTTGGACCTATAATAAACACGGGAGTTGATTCTGGCCCAGATATGGTGTGTAACAAGGCAGAGTTGGGTAAGACTTCGCGTGAGGCAAGAGCTGTAGCGAGAGCCACTAAGGCAGTAGAGCCTACTAGCCGGGGTAATGTCTTATTACAAAACCATCTTGATGCATTGACGCCCAGGGACATTAGTGAGCAGCAGCTGCAAGACGCTAGCCTAGCTCGTCATAGCAATGGTGCCATAGAGTTGGAGGAAGATGGGGATGCGAAGCCGGGAGATTTCTTTAGGCTCAACAGGATATTGTACCGCAGATTTCTAGACCCCAAATCGAAGTGGGAGGGCGGTGCGAGGGTAGTAGACCAGGTGGTTGTTCCAAATAAGTATAGAGAGTCCTTATTGTGTCTGGCGCATGATGTGCCGGTGGCGGGTCATTTGGGGGTAACAAAAACATTGGCGGCATTGGGCAGGTTTTTCTGGTGGCCTGGGGTCAAGGCTGATGTCTGTGCATGGGTGGCTGGGTGTGCGACCTGCCAGACAACGGGGAAGCCTAACCAGACAATCCCGAAGGCACCTTTGTTTCCCATACCTGTCACCGGGCCTCCATTCAGCAAAGTTGTAGTAGATTTGGTTGGCCCTTTCCCGCCTACTAGTAGTGGCAATAAATTCCTGTTGACAATCATGGATGTGGCTACGAGATACCCGGACGCATACCCCATGAGAAATGGCTCGGCAAAGGCAGTTGTTAAAAACTTATTATTGTTCTGTTCCCGTTATGGATTTCCACGTGAGGTGCAGTCAGACCAGGGGAGCAATTTTACATCCAAATTGTTCAAGCAAACCCTTCAGTTGCACGGTATATGTTCTGTAGTGTCGTCAGCCTACCATCCCGAGAGTCAGGGAGTCTTGGAGCGGTGGCACTCGACCCTGAAGAGTATGCTACGCTGTTACTGTGCAGAACATGACACTGATTGGGATTTGGGTCTGCCGTATGTTCTGTTCGCTGCACGTGAAGTCCCAGAAGAGAGCCTGGGGTTCAGTCCAAATCAACTAGTCTTTGGCCATAATGTGAGAGGACCTTTAAGTATGGTGAAAGAGATCTGGGAGGGCGAAGAGAAGCCGGGGTCTGTACTTAAATATATCCTTGAGAGCCGGGAGAGACTTATAGGTTGCATGGCAGCGGCAGGTAATAACTTGGTTAATGCACAGGCGGTCATGAAGCACCAGTATGACGCCAAGGTGAAGCTTCGGGAGTTTTCGGTGGGTCAGGAGGTAATGTTGCTTTTACCTTTGCCTGGACACCCCCTTTCTGCCAAGTTTATTGGGCCGTATGTGGTGGCTAAGAAACTGTCCGACCTTGATTATCTCGTTGCAACACCTGACCGTAGGAAAAAACATCAGTTATGTCATGTTAACCTCATGAAAGAGTATGTGAGACACCCCTCAGAGCCTCTCACTGTCCCTGTGCTGGCCTGCAGCGGCCAGGGTGGAGAAGGAGGTGGGGACAGTCATGCTGCTGAGGAGGATAGCTGGGACTGTGTCATTTCCGCGGAACAGTGGGCGGGGAATACTGAACAAGAGGCTAGGCAAGCTGTAAGTCACCTGCCTGAGCACCAGGGTGCTGCTGTCCTAGGCCTGTTCAGGTCATACCCCTCTGTTTTCGCCGAACACCCAGGTCTCACTACTCAGGTAACGCACGACGTGGACGTCGGTGATAATGTGCCCTTCAAGTCAGTGCCCTACCGTGTGCCCCCGGTAAAGTTGCCAGCTTTACGGGAGGAGTTAAAGTACATGGTTGAGAGAGGGATGAGCACTGAAGGTTATGTGAAGTGGACATCACCCGTCACGTTGCAGCCAAAACCTGACGGCAAGGTGCGGTTCTGCATATATTTTCGTAGGCTAAATGGCTTGACCACTACCAACCCTTACCCTTTGCCTCGAGTTGACGACAGCGTGGACAAGATAGGGAATGCAAAGTACCTTACTAAAATTGATCTTGTAAAAGGCTACTGGCAAGTACCCCTGTCGGACCGAGCTAAGCAAGTTTGTGGTTTTGTGGTAGATGGCAAGACCTACCAATGTAACGTAATGCCTTATGGGCTTAAGAACGCACCTGCCACGTTTCAGAACCTGATGAACGATATTTGTGACGAAATCCCTAACTGCACGGTCTACCTTGATGACGTGATAGTGTATGATGACGATTTTGAAAATCACCTAAGGCACTTAGAGACCCTGTTTGGGAAGTTGCACGATGCTGGGCTGGTGGTGAACCTGAGGAAGTGCGAGTTTGTAAAGGCTACTGTGCAGTATCTTGGCTTCGTGGTCGGGTTAGGCCGGGTGTGCCCCCCCCTGAGCAAGATACAGGCTATCAATAGGTTTCCCAGGCCCACCACTAAGCGCCAGGTCATGCGGTTCCTAGGTATGATAGGCTATTATAGGTGCTTCATCCGGGGATACTCTACTGTCTTAGCACCGTTAACTGATCTACTGTCGAAGTCAGTGAAGTTCTGTTGGGCTGCGGAGTGTCAGAGGGCTTTCGACCTAGTCAAGCACCTGCTGTGTACACATCCGATTTTGAGAGCCCCAGACTTCTCCAGGAGTTTTCAGCTGGCGACTGATGCCAGCGGTGTGGGTGCCGGGGCAGTGTTACTGCAGACTGATTCCGAGGGCTTGGAACACCCAGTGAGCTTCTTTTCTCGCAAGTTTAATTCGGCACAAAGGAATTACTCGACTATAGAGAAGGAGCTTCTTGCTATCGTTTTGTCGCTCAAACATTTCGAAGTTTATGTTCCAGTCTACGGCCCGGTAGTGACGATTTATACGGACCATCATCCCTTGAAATTCCTAAATCAGTTTCACAATCGGAATATGCGGTTGACCAGGTGGTCCCTAATGCTCCAAGAGTATAATCTCAACATTCAGCATATTGCCGGGAGTGAGAACGTGATAGCAGATTGTCTATCAAGGGTTGATGATCCAGGATAGTCGTGCACGGTGTGTGGGTTGAGCAGGAGTAAAATTAGGCTATCATAACGCCGTCCAAAAAGATTATAAAACAATAAAATAAACGAGAATTTTTTTAGTTTTGTAAGTCTTTATTGTTGTAGCATGATGCATGCGATATTGTGTTTTATGTATAATTCACACTTCAGTTGTTGTGCACCTTTTGCAATTAGTGGCAGCTAAGGGTAGCAGGTCGGTTGGTTGCCTGTCAGATTTTGATAATGCTTCTAAGGTCGATTATCTAAAATCTTGGGGGGGCTGTGACGCACCCAGTGCGTGGCAACGCAACCTGATTGTACTCCTTGGTACTCCACTGTACCGCCCGTACCACTGTACCGTGCTGGCTACCGTCAGCAGCTATGTATATTGAGTGTGACAACTTATAACTATGTTCTTTGTATCTCTGCAAAGGTCTCGTCATGTGCTAACCAGTGGTGGGTTTTGTTTTAAGCCATGTCGAGACCTTCCATTTAATATGTAGTATCAATAGAGAAGTTGATAGATAAGACAATGGGAGTTCAGAGAGAGAGAGAGTGAGTTGGGCTTCAGAGCGAGAGGGTAGCAACGCGCCACGCTGCCGGGGGGGTGGTTGCCAGACGTATGGACTGGTTGGCAGCCTTGCGCTTATAGCTGGGCGCGACAGGGTTGGTAGTCCATTGCCGCCTGCCTATGCTGCCTGGGCTGCCCATGTTGTCGTACAGCACATTGCCTGGAGGCTCGCTGTGTGTTCTATGATCAGGTTGCCTAGAACCTTTGAGATTCTAACATCCCTTGCCCTCTCTCCCAATTTCTCACGGTTGCACTCTTTCTCTCTGACGACATTACTCTCATTTCATTCTTCTCTCTATTTAAATGCATAACCTTCCCTTGAGGTCCTAAAGGAGTTTCAGCACTCACCTCTCGTATTACTCTTAGGACAAGCATATATTTACATGTATTAGATTTAAGGGGTTAATGTGAACAGCGATCTTCTTGATGAGGATAGTTGGTGAACGTTCTACATGTTCACGAGTTATATGCCCCGCTCATCATCCAATTTGTGACTAGACTGGTGCCATGTGTAAGAGCCCGACCATGCCCAGGAGTTGTCTGTAGAGGGGCGAGGACTTAGCCTTGATTTGCATACCGAGCCAGGAGCGAGTGTAGTACCAGAGACTACAGCTCGCTCGTAGTGCCGGTATAGGGGAGGTGTGGTGGAGTGGTCTTGCCACTGGCCTGGTAATCCAAAGGTCCCGGGTTCAAATCCCGATGTATCAATGGGAAGATATTATTGGGATGGAATTTGTGCTGTACCTAGTATCAGTGCATTACCACAAAGCCCACCGAAACGTCAATAAAATACCCTCATTGTTCCCTGATTAAATAGCACTGTATGAATATTCCCATATTCAAAATATGCTATAGGGGTGCAATGCCTGGTGAGTTATCTGCTCAACAGGTGGCGTTGTGTGTGTGTAAGTGTGAGAGTCCGAGTGTAGAGGGTGAGACAGTGAAGCACGGGAACGAGATGGCTTCAGAGATGGGGTCGTTTCGGGCCATGAGTGAGCACCGTGCCTCATGTGAAGGCAAGATGGCAGGTGCTCGTTGTACTCTACGTGCTTCACATGTCTCACTCCCTAGACTGGAACAAGACCTCACGGGCTTCACTGTTCATTGTAAAGCGGTGAATGTTAAGGCTCTCAGCCTATGCCCGAGAGGAAGTAAGTTGGAATATAGAAAAAAAAAAAAAAAAAAAAAAAATAGTAGAGTAACGTAATTTATCTGTCCTTGTGTTCTCTACAGTCTTTTCCTGGGTTCTCGCTTTCGGTGCTGGGACTCGTTGTTCCTGTGACTTGGCCTGCTAGCTAGAACACATGGGGATGATGAGTGGGATATATCTTTATTTTACTATGCATTGCAGCTCTCTTAACCCTTCCTACCCGGGCTGCCTTAGGTAAGGACAGCGCGGCTGAAGGGCCGCAACCCGGTATGCCTTACAAAAGGCATTTGCTTGAAAGCGTGCTTTAAAATTCGCGGGGGCTAATTTTACTTTGCGTGGGCGATCGTAGCGCCACCAAGCCTCAACTACCACTCTTATCAGTTCCTACGTTGCCGCCATTGAGAGCTACAGCAAAAAAATGAATTCCGACGCGTCCGATACTGTGCAATCTCCCGCGCGTCCCAGTGCTACCCCGCTTGCAACATCTACACCTCTGCCAACCGAGAAGAAAAGGAAAGTAAGGAAAGTGAAACGTTTGCTAAGTGACAGTGCAATACAACGTGCACTTTTCAACCAGGATTTGAGCAGTGGTGAAAGCTCTGTGGACAAAAACCTCTATATTCAGAGTAGAAGTGGGAGCGAAATTGACGATTTTGTGGGATTTGGTGCTGATGACAATGTGGATTTATTTGAGGGGGGTGATAGTAGTGATGATCCTGATGTGGAAGTGGTGGAGGAAGGTGCTATTGAAGTACCAAGTGTGCTAGAGCCAACCCCTTCGCCTAGTTTCGTAGGTCCGGGTAGGCCTAGCCCTAGCCCTACGCCAGGACCTTCCCCTTTGCCTGCCCGTACGCCCTTGAAAGTGGGTAAATACTTCTATAAGAAGTCTTTGGTGAAAAGTGCAGCCAAGAAAGCACGCAGGGATGCAGAAAAAGTGAGGGAAGGCGTAGATAGTGAGAGTGACGCCGACCCAGGCCTAGCAACCACCCGCATTCCTTTGTCACGACGCCTCGACCCGGGACGCCGGGAGGGCCACCCACAGCCCTCAGCTTCATCTGTCCCTCAAGATGACCAAAGGGCCTCTGGAAGTGCGCCATTGGCCTCCCGCAGTGTGTCACCACAGGCCCCGCATCGTAGGTCATTATTTCCTGCGGAAAAGTCCCCGGCTAGCCGCAAAAGGAGCCCAACTCCCGAGGCCGAGGCTCCCATTGCTCAACCTCCCGCAGCCCCACGCCGCCGACGCCCGGTCTATTCTTCACCAGAGTTGTCTCCTGAAGAGGATGCTGACGACCCCAACATTGCCCCAGATGACCTGACGTCGCCTGAGGAAGAGGAAAACGAAGAGGAAGAGGAAGAGCGAGTCCCGACAAGAAGAGTCAAAGGACCTCGAGGTCGTGGACGTGGTCGGCCTGCCGACGCCGCTGCCCCTGGGGTTGGGCGTGCAGGGCGTCCGCCTGGGCATCCGCATGGCCAAGGGCGTGTGCCAGGGCGTCCAGGGCGTGTGCCTGCTGCAACTCCACGTCCTCGTCCTCGACCTGCTGAAATGTTTGTGTGGTCAGATGGGGCGGATTTTGTGCCAGATTTTCCTGCCTTTGACGAGGTACAACAGGGTTCTGGGGTGTCACCAGCATATCCCTGTGGCCCAAATGCCACCCCCAGTGAACTTTTCTGTGGCTTCTACGACAATGAAGTCATGGAATACCTTGTCAAAGAGACAAATCACCACCAGGCTATATGTTCAAACTTTCTTGGCAGGAAGACAAGTGCAAAGATGGTGGCATGGAGAGCTCTCACTGTGGCAGAATTATATGTGTTCTTGGCACTCACAATGCTGATGACACACATAAAGAAGCACGTTCTGGCCGACTACTGGATAACTGGCGACCTCACAACGACTCCAGCATTTGGCAAATTCATGTCAAGGGATAGGTACTTCGACATCCTCTCATATTTCCACCTGACTAATAACATGCATGTCCACGAGCCCGACACACTCTGGAAGATCAGGCAACTGTATGACATGATACGTCATCGGTTTTCCACCTACCTGGTTCCATTTCAGAAGCTGTGCATCGACGAGTCTCTGGTCCTGTTCCGTGGTAGGCTGCACTTCCGACAGTATATCCCGTCAAAGAGACACCGCTTCGGCATCAAGCTCTTCGTCCTCTGCGACTGCAAGACGGGATATGTGCTCGACTTTATAGTCTACAGCGGCAAGGGTGGTGAAGTCCAGATTGACCCCCTCATTGGTTTTGGCGGCGCTGTGGTAAAGAGGATGATGGAGAGGTACTTCCATGACAACCACGTCCTCTATACTGACAATTATTACACGTCGCCTATCCTCGCCAAGTACCTCCATGACCGCAAGACCGGAACTGTCGGCACAGTGAAGGGGAAGAGGAAGGGCATGCCAGCCTACCCAACCAAAACTAAGAAGACGGACATCTTCCATAAGAAGAGTGGCCCCATCCTCTCCATCCACTGGCATGACCAGCGCAAGGTCAACCTCCTCACCACATGCCACAAAGCAGAGATGGTCCCCACAGGGAAGGTGGACCGAAAAACGAAGAACCCTGTCACGAAACCAGCTGCTGTTCTGGACTACAACCTGAACATGCGCCTCGTCGACAAGTCCGACATGCAGATGGGCTTCATAGACTGCCTGCGAACATCTTGCAGGTGGTACAAGAAGTTTGTCCTGCATACAGTAGATATGTCTGTCCTCAACGCGTACAACATCTACCGTTTGAGGTGTCCAGTCATCAAATACAAG
>JBAKBP010012295.1:0-68204 GCA_037953745.1 Lithodes maja | reverse complement strand
CTATTGTATGTGTTTCACCATGTTGGTCTGTAGCTTGGTTGATTTGATGCGTAAGAAGGCAAAGCATGTCTGCAGTTGATCGACATCGTCTAAAACCATATTGCCTATCACTGATTAATTTATTCTTCTCAAGATGCTTAATTATGTGATTATTTAATATAATTTCAAAGACTTTACCAAGTGATATTTAGACGCCTTAAGATGATCGAGATACACAGTTTGAACAAAAGTACACGCACACACAGTTAAGCCGGTATCACACGAGAGCTTTTATAGTCAACATTCGATGCTCAACATTTTTCTGGCAACATTTCTGGAATATTTTACACTGGTATCGGAAACTAGACTGATGATAGATGAATATAAGTAGCCTAAATATTTTAAATGTTGACCTCATAAGATGCCAGACCAGTGTTGAGGATAAATGTTGAGGGAAAATCGCTCGTGTGATACCGGCTTTAAAAATATAAACACACACACATCATTGACACACACACAGTGACACACAAATATTCATATACAGTACATACACCACTGACACACATTCACATCCAATGCACACACCTATGACACAAACACACACTCACACTCTCTCTCTCTCTCTCTCTCTCTCTCTCTCTCTCTCTCTCTCTCTCTCTCTCTCTCTCTCTCTCCCTCTCTCCTTATAAATTATATATTTTAACTCACCACGCCAGATTTTTTTTTTGGGGGGGGGGGGGGGGGGGGGGGTTGAGGAGGAGGTGGGAGGGCGGTCGTGAAATAAACAGGCGGGATATAAATATGCAATTTGCTGGGCACATACATTAAGCACTAGGTGCAGTCATGTACAGTAGTCATTGCCGATTAATTGTGTGTACGGTCGCGCTAATAAGTCATGTCCCAGCTGGCATTACGTTTGGCTTGCTCTGTCTTCTATTAATGTTTATCAGATGTTGAATAGGGTGGGCAAGTGTAGGAACATGTTTGTATATTTCACTCCATATGAAGAAATGAAGCTTAAATATTGCTGATACCAATTATTAATCAAACCATACTTGGTGCCGATACATCACTTATTAGCGCGACTGTACATAGTCTGTAGACTATGTACAGTTACCCAAATATGTGATGTCGCGGCACCAAGTATATTTCTATCAATAATTGGTATCAGCACTATCTAAGCATTAATTCATCGTTTCGAGTGAGATATACAAATATGTTCCTATCTGTACACACCCTAGTCAACAACTGACAGACATTAATACAGCACACAGCGAGCAAACCGTAATGACAGCGGAAACATGACTTATTTGGCCAACCGTACAGCTACTGACAAATGTTCGCGAGCTCTTTTGATTTTCTTTATGTAAGTATATACATTTAGATTTATGTGCATATCAAATTAGGTATGTATAAATAAATACATAATAATTATGTACTAATTAATATATAGGTGACTTGAGCTGAACATCAATCTAAATGGATATATTTGCATAAAGTAAATCGTACGAGTTCACGAACATTTGTCAGTAGCTGTACAGTCGCGTTAATAAGTGATGGCTCGGCACTAAGTAGGTTTTGATCAATAAATTGTATCAGCAATATTTATCTTAATGTTTTCATATTGAGTGAAGTATACAAACATGTTCCTATACACTTACCCACCCTATTCAACATCTGACAGACATTAATGCAGCACAGAGCAAGCCAAACGTAATGACAGCTGGGACATGACTTATTAGCGCGACCGTACATAGAAAGGGAATACTGTATAATTATTTGGTTCAGAATTTAACTGTTTTTTTTTTCTTTGTATGTATCATTTGTGTTCACCTGTTATTCATAGCCGCTAGTTTGATTCACCTTAAGGGGGAGGTAGTCGCTTTTTCTGGACCCCTTCTCCCTCATGTTTAACATATTTGTTTTTAGTTTTAAAGACGTTCGTCCATTAGTTTGGCGATTTTAAGACTTTATGCCCCATTTCTTGGTCAATAATAAGACATTTCGTGCCATTTAGGTGTCCATTTTTTTCCTGGCGAGCGATAGCGAGCCTATAAATTTAAGAGTAAGCGGCCTTCGACCGGGATATTTTTCTATTGACAAATTTACAAATTTATCTTGAAGGGGGGTCTGAGATGTGGTTTTTTTACAACTTGATAGAGGCCTAGGGAGGACACTAAAATAAATACAAAGATAAAACAATAAGCAAATATCTACGTGTCTTAAATACGGTATTGCAACCATAAACTAGTAATATTGTAGATTAATTAAATTTGCGATCGTTGAATTGATGGTATGTAAGTTGACAATTGTGCTGCTTGCCCTGGGTCATAGTAAATAATAGGGCATTTCTCTAACAATCTACACCCTGTTCATTATAGAAAGGCCAGAAATCCCAACCTCTCAGAACTCAAAGGGGACTTCAGTGATGGAGCTGTTATTTCTACCATTAGCGAAGCGTTAACCAGGGAATAGGTTAAGGGGCTAGTGGCTATTTTGTTGGTCTATTAATTTATATATTCATTTACTTTTTAGTTTCCTCGCTAGACCTCCATCAAGCTTTAAACAAAAAACACCCCCTAGACCCCCCCTTCAAGATAAATTTGTATGGCCCCGGATCCTCTTTATATTACAGACTCGCTATCGCTCGCCAGGATAAAATAGAGTACAAAGGAAATCAAGCAACAACAGATCTAGTGACCCTTCTAGGCTGCTTGTCCTCCAAAACACTGAGGATCAAGTGTCCAAACAGTGGTTTAGAGTGGATAAGGGAACATTAGAAAGGGAACTACTGCCCTGCCACTAACGTGGCAGGACTAGGAAGTTAGTAGGGGACATATGGGTTAGTAACTGAGGGGAGGATAAAATATAGTTATTCATTTACAAACGCAGTCAGTCGCAGGTTTGATGCGAGATATTTGTCTATGCGGAATTTAAATGAATCAACGGTGCTGCAGTCTATAACGTCTCGGGGGAAGCCCATTCCACAAGTTGACAACTCGATTGAAGAAGAAATTCTTAGATTTGTGTGAGTTAAAAGATTTACCAATAATTTTGCAACCGTTTCCCCGCGTTGTAATTAGATTGGTCGATAGTGAAGTACTTACTACAGTTCATATTGTCGATGCCTTTGATGATTTTGAACACTTGAATTAAGTCACCTCTTAATCTGCGCTGGGTTAAAGGAAATAGATTTAATTCTCTAAGACGCTCTTCGTATGGTTTGTTCTTTAGGCTAGGTATCATTTTGGTAACTCTACGTTGAACTCGTTCTAGCTTGTTTATGTCTTTTTGGTAATAAGGGCACCAGCATTGAACGCAGTATTCCAGAAGAGGGCGGACTAAGGAATTGTAAAGGGTTAGGATTACGTCTTTGGATTTATGCTCAAATGATCTGCCTATAAAGCCAATTATTTTGTTTGCCTTCTTAACAACTTCTGAACATTGTTGACTCGGTTTTAGGTTACTCGATATTGTTACTCCCAGATCGGTTTCTCTGTTTACATTCTTAAGCTGAGTGCCATTCATCGAATAGTTTGCTTTCTCATTTAGGTATCCGATATGTAGTACTTTACATTTATCCGCATTGAAACTCATTTGCCAAATTTGGGCCCAATGTGACAATTTATCTAGATTGTGTTGCATATCGTCAACTTGATCTTTTGAGAGTACGCTATTTGCAATTTTTGTATCGTCAGCAAATTTTGAGATTGTACAGGTGAGACCCTCATCTATGTCGTTGATGTAAATTAGAAAGATAATTGGTCCTAGTACCGATCCCTGGGGTACCCCGCTACTTACATTGGTCCATTTAGATGCCTTACCGTTTATGACTACTCTTTGCTTTCTGTCGCTGAGCCAATGTTCTATCCATTTCAACACACCGTCTTGTATTCCATGCGCTTTTAGTTTTAGCAGTAAACGTTTGTGGGGAACTTTGTCAAAGGCCTTTTGAAAATCAAGGTATATAATATCTACAGCTTTACTCTCATCGTAGAGGTTGAGGATATCGTGGAAGAAGTCTTAAGAGGTTTGTTAAACAGGAACGTTTTTTACGAAAGCCGTGTTGAGTATCTTTAAGTATGTTATTTTCCTCTAAGTGATTTACGAGTCTGTCTCTTATGACCGTTTCTAGCATTTTACATACAACTGAGGTTAAGCTAATTGGACGATAGTTACTGGGTAGGGATTTGCTGCCTTTTTTGAATATCGGTGTTACGTTGGCTATCTTCCACTGATCAGGCATAGTTCCAGACTGCAAGGATTTATTGAATAGTAATGTCAGTGGTTTGGAGAGCTCATCCTTAGCTTCCTTTAGAACTCTAGGCGAGATTGTATCAGGTCCAGGCGTTTTATTTACCTTGAGTTTATCTAAACAATTCAATACTTCTCTCTCTGTAACGGTGATATTGCTTAGAACATCTGAATTATCAATCTGAATCGGCGATGGTGTAGGGATATCACTAAGGTCTTCTGTTGTAAAAACTGATGCAAAGAAGGTATTGAGGGCATTACTCATTTGTACTTCGTCTTTGGTGTATTCTCCATTTTCATCGACTAACGGTCCAACAGTTGAAGTAACTACTTTTTTCTTTCTGATATAACTATAGAATTCTTTCGGGTTTGTTTTACTTTGATTCGCAATATGTAACTCTAGGGTCTTTTTACTTTGCTTAATTAACTTTTTGGCTTTGCGTCGTAGCTCTACAAATTTCACCCGTTCTTCGTCATTTTGTGAGGATTTTAATCTATCATTAGCACATTTTTTAGCAAGCAGGCAGTTTGAAATATCTTTATTCCACCATTTGGGCTTATTATTATGGCCTGGACGCCGTATTTTCGATGGTATGCAGTCTTGCACTGCTTTTAGGTAAGTGGTTTCGAATAACTTTCAAGATGTATTTATGTCGTTATTGTTAATTAAAAAGCTCCAGTCAGTTTCTTTAAACATAGCTCTAAGTTTATGAAAGTTTGCTTTCTTGAAATTAGGGACTTTTTCGATGCTACTATTTGGTTCGTTACTAGTAAAGTTTAAAGTGAAAGTTATCGTACGATGGTCGCTGTTACTGAATTCATCACCAACATTCAAATTCTCTATTAATTCTTCTTTTGTTGCAAGTACAATGTCAAGAACGTTATTACCACGGGTCGGTGTTCGAACAAATTGATAAAGCGAACTCTCTTGCAAGTTCGTATACAAGTCATGTCCGGAGTGTGAAGTAAGAGTATCGCCCCACTTGGTCACAGGTAAATTAAAGTCGCCAAAAAATACGGTATCTTGTGAGTTACTTACATCTGCAATTTGTTCATAAATTTCTCGGTCAGTTTGCACTGATTGAGCTGGAGGTCTGTATATTAATGCAAGTATTATTTTTGTACCTTTATTATTCTTTATTAGCACAAAAGATGTGTCGACGTTCACAATTTGAGGTTTTGACAAGAGGGTCGGGTTAAGACTTTCTTTGATATAAAATAAAGCGCCACCTCCATTTTTCTTTATTCGGCTTTTCTCAAACATTACATAACCGGGAAGTGAATACTCTGCTAAAAAGTCTCTATCTACTGTATCGAGCCAAGATTCTGTTATACCAATCACATCATAATTTTCAGTAAACACTAGTTCCTCTAAATCTGAAAATTTATTGCGTATGCTACGAGCGTTTGCATAGAAAACCTTTAAAGTTGCGGTTTTAGAACTCGCAGAACGTTTTTTAATCAAATTTTTGGTTCTGATCGGATCTACATTTACATTCATGGCTGACACCTAAGTGGCACGAAAGCTCACATAATTGACAAGGAAATGGAGTGAAAGGTGTTAAAATCGTTAAACGTATGAGTCAAACGTCTTATAATCTCTAAACTGATGGGGTTTAAACATGAGGCAGAAGAGGGACCAGAAAAACTACCCATCTCTTCTTTGCTCTTGCCCTAATTGAGATACAGCTTGTTAGGGGTCACGTTTCCTGGCCTACTTAAAGTGAATGGGCTATATACTGTAGGCTATGGAGAATCTGGGTGAAAGGCTAACACAGGAAAAGGCTTGAATTTTATATTTCACCAATTTCCTGGGCAGAACTCACCTACAGGTAAGATTGAATGTTTGATTTCTCTATTGCTTCGACACGTCAAGAATGTATATAATTTCATCTTCTTCCTGTCTTTCCATCGCAAGTCATACTGGATTTGAGACAATTTAGTTTATGCTGTGCACACGTTTGGTGGTGCTAAAATTCTATTGCTGAATTGTTAACCCCTTCAGAATTTGAGGTCACATTAGTTTCTTTCATTCTGGTGTACAGTAGACAATTTTATTTTAGTTTACGAAGGGATTTTGAAAGTCAGAGATGTAATTTACTTTATATATTCTTAGACGGCCTTCCAAACCTGAACACATAGTCTGAATTAAGTGGAAAAAGGCGTTCCAATATCGATAGAGTTAAATGTGAAAGTTTCCGAAGTGAGAAGGAAAAGTTGAACAGAAAACATTAATGAGAAAAGAGGCGCTGCTAATTTACTGGTGTTCTAATATTGGTTAGTCGTTTGTGTCAAAGTAATATATCTTGCTAACTGAACACTGGCTCTTCAAATTAGTCAAACATTAGCAGGTGGTCATTAAATTATCTAAGGAATGAAGAACGTTCAAACACAGCTTACTAATCAGAGTTAAACCCCTTGTTTATGAGAGGCTTTTTCAGAACTTGATAATATCGTCGTATGTGCTTGATAATTATCGTCTCACATTATTTGATATAGATGAGGACAAAATACGACAACTTTGATTGATTTTTTTTTTTTTTTTCCTATGTGGACGAAGGAGACAAAAGGCATAGCTGCCTGTAACAAGTGCGCCCCCCCCCCCCCCCAGTTGAAAGTGATAGAGCCAAATTCAAAGTATATTAGAGTCAACATGTCTGAACACACGGAGCTTGGACCAGTTTAAGTCATAGGATGAGGGAGAGACTGATTGAGGTTTTGATTACATTTGCAATTGTTGTGCCATTTATT
The DNA here is from genome assembly GCA_037953745.1 of Lithodes maja. Lineage (NCBI taxonomy): Eukaryota > Metazoa > Arthropoda > Malacostraca > Decapoda > Lithodidae > Lithodes > Lithodes maja. The sequence goes on along the minus strand of JBAKBP010012295.1, from coordinate 61,220 downwards.
TTCAGTTTGTCCCCATGCCAAAGAAAAGCGCCTTCCCAGACCCCCTTGAACCAAAATTTGTCCTTAGCAAAGGCCGGTGTCCCCTAAATTACAGGTTCACTATCGTTCGCCCAGAAAATGGTCGAACTCTAGCTGAATGAGGTAAAGCGTCTAATAATCGCCAAACTAAAAAGGTGAAGCGTCTTAAAATATCAACGCTAATGGAGTAAAACAGGGAGGGTGAAAAAAATAAATAAAAACCACACACACACACACACACACACACACACACATACACACACACACACACACATACACACACACACACACACACACACACACACACACACACACACACACACACACACACCCCAATTACGGTTACCAAGAAGGAGAAACTTACGATATCATAGTACTTAGACATAACTTCGTAATTCCGTAATGAGCTGCGACGTCGGAAGTTTGTTATGACCTTCACTATAATGGTAGCATCGCTCTCAGTATCTGGACACTAAAATATTAAGGGGGGGTCACCGTTTTTTTTGTTTTATCTTGCTCTCCTTTTCTCTCTTTCTCTGGCTTGTATCCATTCGGACCCATTCAGCCAACTGTTTTAAGACGTTTATCCCCATCCAGGTGTTGATATCTTCCTGACGAGCGGTAGCGAGCCAGCATTGTATGGAGAAATCCGGGTCCGCCGGAGACATTTTTCTATCGAAAAATTTACAGATTTAGCTTGCTGTTAAAACAAAAATATATATATGCTGGCTCGCTACCGCTCGCTAGGAAAATGTTGACACCTGGATGGGGGTAAACGTTTTTAAACAGTAGGCTGAATGGGGCCGAATGGATAAAAGCCAAAGACAGGGAGAGAAAGAGAAAAAAAGCGAGGTGGGTTCCCTTAAGCTTTTGAGTCTTCCGTGACATTTCTTTTTTCTTAATAATGAGATGAAGGGAAGGTATTTACAGTATATATAACTATATTTACTATTGTATTTATTCATTTATTTATTATTATTATTATTATTATTATTATTATTATTATTATTATTATAAGTGCACTTGGGGACGTATGTGTGGGGAGGAGGCTGTGGATAGCCAACACCTTCCGACACAGAATGATCCACAGGTACACGTGGACACGGATATTGACGATGAAGGATAAGACAGTGGTGGAACGAAAGTCATTGATTGATTATGTATGTGTGGATGAACGAATGAAGAAATCTGTGATGGATGCTAGGATGTATAGGGGTATTGGAGGGGGTCTGTCTGATCATTATGTAGTGGTAGCTAAGGTTAGGATACAAAAGAAGTGGGTGAGGAGAGCTGGAGGGAGGCGAGAGGAGGGTGGAATGGTGAGGAGGGTGGAGAGGTTGCAGGAGGAGGAAGTCAGGGAGGAGTACAGAAGAGCAGTGGAAAGACGACTAGGTGGGTTCGACCTGGAAGTTATGGAGGAAGTGGAGGAGATGAGCAAGGTGTTTAAGGATGAGATCTGTGCAGCATGTGAGGAGGTGTGTGGAGTGAGGAGAAGAGGGAGGGGAGTGAAAGGTACAGCATGGTGGACAGAAGAGGTAAGAATAGCTGTGGAAGAAAAGAAGAAAGCATATAGAAAGTGGTTGGGTAGTAGAGGGAATGAAGATTTCGAGAGACAGAAACGAGCGAGGTACGTGGAGAGTAAGAGGGTGGTGAAGAGAGTAGTGAAGGAAAGTAAGAGAAGAGTAGATGAGGAATTTGGAAGGAATCTGAGTGTAAAATGGAGGGAGAGTAAGAAACTGTTCTGGAAAGAAATCAAGAAAGTTAGGGAAGGTAGCAAGGGAAACAGTAAGGGTGTGAAAGATAAGAATGGGAGAATGCTAGCCGAGAAGCAAGAGAGAGTCGAAAGATGGAGGGAGTACTTCAATGAGTTGCTAAATGTAAGGAATGAAGAGCCAGCAAACATAGCTGGATATGGTATGGGAGGGAGAAGAAGAGAAGTAGTGGAGGAGGAGGTGGGGATCAGGAGGTCAGAAGTGTGGGAAGCCATGAAAAGAGTGAAGTTGGGGAAAGCACCAGCAACAGATGGAGTGTGTGGGGAAATGTTGAGGTATGGTGGTGAGATAGTGATAGAATGGGTATGGAAAATGTGCAAACTAGCATGGGAGAAGGGGAGTGCACCCGATGACTGGAAGACTGGCATAATAGTCCCCCCTATATAAGGGCAAAGGGGAAAGAGGAGTGTGTGGTAACCACCGAGGAATATGTCTTCTAAGCGTAGTAGGGAAGGTATACAGTAGGGTAGTGAGAGAGTGAGAGTGAGAACGGAGCAATGGATAGGCGACGAGCAGGGAGGTTTTAGGAAGGGAAGAGGATGTGTAGATCAGATTTTTACCCTGAATTGTGTTGTGGAGAAATATCTGGAGAAGAAACAAAAGGTGTATGTTGCCTTTATGGACTTGGAGAAGGCCTATGACAGAGTGGATAGAGAAGGTTTGTGGAAAGTACTTAGAATATACTGAGTAGAGGGCAAGTTGCTGAAAGTAGTGAAGAGCATGTATGAGGGTGCAAAGGCGGCAGTACGTGTGGAGAGTGAGCAGAGCGAGTTCTTTGACCTGAATGTTGGTTTGAAACAGGGGTGTGTGATGTCCCTGTGGTTGTTTACTGTATATATGGATGGAGTCATGAAAGAAATACTATCAAGAGCAGTGGATGTTGGTGTATCGCTGAAAAGGGAGGGAATTGAGTGGAAGCTACCTATACTGCTGTTTGCGGATGATACAGTTCTGATGAGTGATAATGAATGGGAGTTGCAGGGTCTGGTAAATGAGTTTGGAACAGTGTGCGAAAAACGGAATTTGAAGGTAAATGCGGGGAAGAGCAAGGTTATGGTCTTCGAAAGGGGTGAAGTCACAGAGTGTGAGGTGAAGCTGAACGGTCAGGCTATGGAGATCGTCAACTCTTTTAAGTATCTGGGCAGTGTGTTGAGTAAAGATGGGACTATGGATGAAGAAGTGCGGGAGATGGTACAACAGGGGACGAGGGTTGTAGGAACGCTAAAAGCAGTAACAAGAAATAGGGTGGTCAGTATGGAAGTGAAGAAGTCCTTGCATGACAGTGTGGTAATCCCAACACTGACTTACGGAAGCGAAGCATGGACGTTGGTTGAGAGACTCGGACCAAGAGTGAGAGCAGTGGAAATGAATTACTTAAGGAGTGCGTGCGGAGTTACATGGAGGGATAGACAGACTAATGAGGAAGTAAGAAGGAGGTGTGGTGTGGAGGTAGATGTGCTGGAAAGTGTGAAAAGGAACAACTTGAGATGGTTCGGCCATATGGAACGTATGGAAAGCGAGAGAATGACTAAGAGGGTGTACGAGAGCGAGGTGGAGGGACAGAGAGGGAGAGGTAGACCGAATGAGAGGTGGAAGGATGGAGTGAGGAAGTACATGAACGAAGGCGGTGCTGGTTGGGGGGAGGGGCGTCGACTGACTGGGGACAGAGGTGCATGGGGGCGGTTCGTTCGTGGCCACCCCTTCGGGGATCACTGCGTCAGGCAATAGATAGATAGATAGATTATTATTATTATTTATTTATTTATTTATTTATTTATTTATTTATTTTATTTTAATACTTGTTTATTATTGTATTATAATTATTTTAGTTTTTTTTAGTTTCCTCCCTAGACCACCATCAAGCTTAACATAAAACCCCCAAGACCCCCCATCGAGATAAATGTGTATACGTTTTGGTAGAAAAATGGTCCTTCTAAAAAAGTGGGAGGACATTAAATTTTCTTAATATTGACAAGAAATTGGGGGAATTTCTTTAAATCGACAAACTTATGGAATGAACGTTTTACAATCTCATAAGTAATGCGGCTATACGTGGAGAAGTGGGTCCAGATAATAAAAAAAAAAAAATCCTCTTAAAGTAGAGAGCGTGTAAACAAGAGAGGTTAAGGGGTTGGGTAACAAAAAAAAAAAAGAGAGAGAGAGAGAGTGAGTGAATGAGCATGACGGGTTAACTGCACCACTACTACTCCTCGATTACGGGATTCCTGTCTCAGCTAATTATTTGTTGTTAATCTTACCTTACTCAAGGGACCCTACAGATGCGGGGATAAGTGCTACTTTTCTTATTTTGTCAATTTGATTGTCACCCCCCCCCCCCCCCCCCAATAAAATGTTCAGATTAGGCCCTAGTTTTGTCCAGCCAGTTCACCGAGTCCATAACAATTTGTTTACATGCTAGGCTCCTCCCAGAAGTTCCCGGATGTTCATTAGCCAGTCAGAGTGGAGCTTCACCTAGTGATTTATTTTCCCAACAAATTATTATCTTTTACAATTGTCTCTTCCAGTGTTTTACATACTGTCTGAATTTATTACTTTCTCATTTCTCTACATATAGTTTTTGGGATATCGATTTGTAACAATACATTTTAATTTGTACCCACAATGCACTTCGCCTGTGAAGTGTGACGTCAGTTTCAAACACAACCTCCTGGAAGGCCTCATGCCAGGTTAGTTTTCCTCACATTTAGGGGTATTTTTGGCGGTATTTCTCGAGTATGGCTATCTTTCTTCAATATATATCCGTAAATAGACCCCTAGGGCTTGCATTACAGGGTCTTTTCCAGGTCAAAAAGGCCAATTTCGCCCATTATATAGGGACATATCCTCAGCCCCCCCCCCCCTCCCCCACACACTCACGTATGTTAATGCTTTGTAAGTGTGTATTTTCTATTTAGAAAGTGAGGAAAGCCCTATTTATTAGCATTTGTATTAATAATTGTAATTCCGATACCTCAACAAAATAGGTGAGAGTTTGGGAATGAGGGGTTTCGGGTGGGGTAAAAATAGGGGTATTGTGGGAATAACTCTAAAAATGTAGCCTATTAAATACAATTGAAAAAAACCCAAAATGTTGAAATCCGAGCCAAGTTTTGGCCAATTTTCAGAGTCCAAAAAGGGCAAAACCCATAATACTAGGTTAGGTTAGGCTAATGTTAACCCCATATTACTAGGTTGGGTTAGGTTAGGTTATTTGGTTAGGTTAATGACAAAACTTGGCTCGGATTTCATGGATTTAGCGGGGTTGTGGGGGCGGCAGCCCCCACCCATAATACTAGGTTAGGTTAGGTTAGGTTAGGCTATTGTTAACCACAGTCTAACTGAGTTTTTCAACAGTGAAAAACAAGAAAACCCCAGCCAACTTTCAAAATGAGGTTACTGTGATTTTGGACTCTGAAAATTCGACAAACACCAGCCAAGTTTGGTCAACACTTTGGGGTTTTCTTCAGCTGAAAAAGGGTGAAATCCGAGCCAATTTGTTTTCCAATTTTGCCCTTTTTGGACTCTGAAAATTGGCCAAATCCGAGCCAACTTTTGCCAAAACTTGGCTTGGATTTCAACATTTTGGTGTTTTTTCAATTGTATTTATTACATTTTTAGAGTTATTCCCATAATACCCCTATATTTACCCCACCCAAAACCCCGCATTCCCAAACTCTCCCCTAGATTATTGAGGTATCGGAATTACAATTAATAATACAAATACTAATACATTGGGCTTTCCTCACTTTCTAAATATAAAATACACACTTACAAAGCATTAACATACACAAATAAAATAAATTAAACATAAAATAGCAGGAGTAGTAGTTATGCAGAATTACCAATTGGAAAACTATATAAGAAGAAAAGCGGGATTTGTAGTATTTTAACACATAATTTTTCCATATTTCTTACCCCTGATGGTATGCAAGACAGAGTCAAGAGATAATGGAAAGCCAATAATCCAGGTTATTCAATTGTCTTTCTCTCACATATTACTTTTCCATTGCCATGTGTATGACTTCATTCAGGGGACAATAATAAACATTGTTGAATTAAATATAATATTGTTTGACTACGTATTATCAGTAGGCCTACTTCTTAATTGATAAATAGCTTTCATTGTTTTCAGGGAACTTTTGAATTTTTATTTAAAGTAATAATGAATCTAGAAGTTATAGTAACTATGTGCATGGTTGTATAAGTTAGGACAATAAAAGACAACACACACACACACACAGTCCTTAGCTTTTCGGAAAAGATAACAAAATATCTACCATCAAATTTAAATAATTCACCGTAATCAAATGAATTAAAAAATAGGTATTTACTCTGAGATTCATGTGGATGTATTCATAATACACATATTTTAATAGCAATAGTTAAAGGTAAAGTTAGCAGGGTTACGCTTTCCCTCGTCGCTCAAATTCGTGCATTGGCCACTTGAAGCCTGTGGTAACACAACTTGGTACACAAGAACCGATGCATATATTGTCCAGGTTGCAACAGTTTACCTCCCCAGATGAAACGTCACAAATGTCCACTGGCTTCAGGTTTTTCTTTATTGCTAGGTGAACAAAGGTACCGGCTATTATGAGCCTGCCCATCTGTCTCATCTTGCTAGGGGAGCGAACCCGAGTGTTCCTGGTTGTGAGCTAACCGTGCTAACCAATGTCCCACAAGAAGAATAACAAGAAGAACAACAACAACAACAATAATAATAATGATAATAATAATAATAATAATAATAATAACAATAAAATAATGATAACAATAATAATGATGATGATAATGACAAGGAGGAGGAGGATTTGGCTCCATCCTTAAGAATAAATACAGTATATTGAGTATCATAACATTACACACATTTGACTTTGACGATTATTTACCACGCTACTCAACAGGATATGCAATATATTATGGATATTTTGTATGTTGTCATGATTATTATCACATACAATATACATGAATACTATTGGAGATTAATATAGTTGCTTCGCCTTCTTAAAAGAAAATAGTTGTATAAGGAAATGAATACAACATCTCTTTCATTAAGGGGCCCACCTTGCTTTGTTTCTCTTTCTCTCCGTCTCTCTTTGGCTTGTATCCATTCGGCCCCATTCAGCCTACTGTTTTAAGATGTTTACCCCTATCCAGGTGTCAATATTTTCCTGGCGAACGGTAGCGAGCCAGTATATATATATATATTTGTTTTGACAGCAAGCTAAATTTGTACATTTTTCGATAGAAAAATGTCTCCGGCGAAGCTGGATTTCTCCATACAATGCTGGTTCGCTATCGCTCGCCAGGAATAAATCGACACCTGGATGGGGATAAACGTCTTAAAACAGTTGGCTGAATGGGGCCGAATGGATACAAGCCAGAGAAAGAGAGAAAAGAGAGAAAGATAAAAAAAAGCAGGTGACCCACCTTAACTAACCATATATATACATTCTTTACATATTCACCTCGACATTCACTTCTAAGCCTTTAATTTTTCACTCCATCATTCTACTTCCTTGAGAACCCAATTAACATGATGTAAAAACTTGGGCCTAAGTAAAGTTAAGCCCACCGCACTAACTTTGTAACTTGGCTCGGGCGGCACTCTATTATACGGCCAGTTGTTCAAAGTTTAGGGGGGGGGGGCAGGGGGGAGGGGGGAATTAGTCAGCTGGTTAGACACAACAAATGCTTCCCCTTCCCTATATTTTGCATACGGAACAGCCTTTGGAGTTTCTACCGCAGTGTTTCCCTTCATTTTTGGTTGTTGGGATGGATGTTTACGTTAATTTGCGTAGATACACTGGCGACACAGACCTTACGAGCCAAATGAGGTACAGCTTTCATATTTGGTTGTTGAGAAGTGTTTACGTAAATTTGCATATATACACCGGCCACACAGAACTTACGAGCCAACTCAGTAGGTCAGGAGTTAGCTCTAGTACAGCTTTCCTTTTTGGTTGTTGGGGAGAGATGTCTACATAGATTTGCATAGATACACTGGCCACACAGAACTTATGAGCTATACGAGGTGGTCAGGACTTGATTCTAGTAGAGCTAGTAGAGTATTGATTATACTGGCCAAACAGAGCTTACGAGGCAAATGAGGTGGTCAGGACTTAGCTCTACTAGAGCTAGTAGAGTATAGATACACTGGCCACACAGACCTTATGATCCAGACGAGATGGCCAGGCCTTAATTCTAGTAGAGCAACTAGAACACCACGTAAAGGAAAATGGAAAACAAGGATAACACGGAAGAAGAAGAAAAACAAGAAAATTAAGACAAACAACTAGAAGAATAAGAAGAAGAGAGAGAGAGAGTGTGTGTGTATGTGGATGGTGTGTAGGCTAAGTAATGGATACAAGAACAAATACAATTGAGTCTGTAATTGTATTAGTTGAGAGAGAGGGAGAGGGTGGATGATGCAGTTGGTGAATAGAGGATACATGGATAACACTACTGAAATGCTATATCATCAAGTAATGGCAGAGAGAGAGAGATATGAAGGTTAGGGGGAGAGATAATAGCAGAAATTAAATTACTATATAATATATTATTAGCAGAGAGTGTGTGGGTGTGAGAGAGAGAGTGTGAGTGAGTGAGAAATAGATGAAGGATAGAGAGTGATATATTTATATATATATAATAGCAAACATACATTATTTATTGACAAGAGATATTTCCTCCTGATTTCTTTTAAGTTTCCATTGTCACCACTATACAGTATATACTTTTTTTTCATCCTTCTCATCTGTATCTATCCTCCTTAACGCCCTAAGAGCGGGCCCGTCAGTAACTTCTACTACCCGCCAAGCGGGTGGCTTTACCCTAAACGACCTTGTTTCCGTGCTCTTTTTTTATGCATAAACAAGAGCCAAAGTGTAATACAATTATGTATCCCTGAAAGGGCAATAATTGAGCTTTCCAATGACACCAGAACCATCCTTCTACGACCACGCGTTCTCTTGCAACGATCGTGCAAGACGAAGGAAAAATCCCTAAAATTCGGTAATTTCCTTACATAATTCACTGTGTAGCGAGGTAGTGAGTGTGGATGTGTGTGGAGGGGACGGCAGTTGCCGCGCGGGACCCGTGCCGAACGGTCAGAGCCGACCTACGCTCCTCCCACCGCTCGTCTCTCTCTCAGAGCCAACTATTGCTCAAAATTGCACACCGCCTGAAGTCGGTCCCTGCCACATAGTCCTTTCTTCTCTAGACCGACTTAAGTCCTGTCCCACCAGACAAGGGTTAATCCACTTGTTGCATATTTTCTTTATCCTCTCGTTTCCTCGCCTTCTTTGTATCCACCCGTTTCATCTCCTATCTTTATCCACCCGTTTCATCTTCTCTTTATCCACCCGTTTCATCTTCTCTTTATCCACCCATTTCATCTTCTCTTTATCCACCCGTTTCATCTTCTCCTCTTTATCCACCCGTTTCATCTTCTCTTTATCCACCCATTTCATCTTCTCGTCTTTATCCACCCGTTTCATCTCTCCTCTTTATCCACCCGTTTCATCTTCTCTTTATCCAGCCGTTTCATCTCTCCTCTTTATCCACCCGTTTCATCTTCTCTTTATCCACCCATTTCATCTTCTTCTCTTTATCCACCCATTTCATCTCTCCTCTTTATCCACCCATTTTATCTCTCCTCTTTATCCACCCGTTTCATTTCCTCTTTATCCACCCATTTCATCTCTCCTCTTTATCCACCCGTTTCATCTCCTCTTTATCCACCCGTTTCATCTCTCCTCTTTATCCAGCCGTTTCATCTGCCCCTCTTTATCCACCCATTTCATCTTCTCTTCTTTATCCACCCGTTTCATCTTCTCTGTATCCACCCGTTTCATCTGCTCCTCTTAATCCACTTATTTCATATTAACTTAATCCACCCGTTTAATCTCCTCTTTATCCACCCATTCATCTTATCCTCTGTATCCACCCGTTTCCTCTTCTCTTCTTTATCCACCCATTCATCTTCTCCTCTGTATCCACCTGTTTCCCTTCTCCTCTCCTTCCCTCCCACTGTGTCCACTCCTCACCACTACCCCAACAAGCCCCCACTGCCCCAACTCTGCAGCAACTGATAGCAACTTGGTGCAACACAGACAGGATGGCCGCCGCTCCTACAACGTTGTGGGAGATCAGGAGATGTGTCGTGTTGGGGATTTATTTTTCGTATTTTAATTTAATTTAATTGTATTATTTATTTTCGGTGTCAGTATCCTAGGTTCGAATCCTTGGAGTACCACATGTATTAATTAGTTTCGTTGATTTCATTAATTAGGTTTATTTGTAAGTTAATTGGTGGGTTGGTGATAATATGAAATTATATATATACAGTATATATATATATATATATATATATATATATGTATATATATTTATATATTGTTTTCCTTGTATTAATATATATATTTATCTATTTTTGGTGTGTGTGTGGGGGGGGGGGGGGAGTAGTTTTTATGTCTTATCGGTGTTGAGTTGATCCAGGGGTTTTATTTGTCTCCCTGTTTGTCTGTTAATCAGGCTATTCTTTATTTCCTTTCAATCTGTCCATATAGTTATCTGTCTGACAATGTCTATTAATCTATCTATCTAGCTGTCGGTATACTATTTGTACTGTATATATCTATCTAAATATTTATCTATCTATCTATTCATCTATCTATCAATATATCTAACTGTATATGATATCTAAATCCATAATTAATGTACTGATCAAGGTGAGCTTGGACCAAAGCCTTGTATGTTGCTTATATAGCAATATCTAGTGTGTACTCAAATAATTTATCAATAAGACCAACACATTGTTTATACAACTACTAAGTATGGCTAAATAGATTTTGTACTACCATTACTACTAAGTCTACTTTCATATTGGTATTTATTAACTGTATGCCTCAGAAAGTATGTCACATACTAATCGTTTTCTATGACCAGCATAAAGTATTAATTTAAATTGCCTATATATATAATTATATATATTGAAGTAACGGGGTTGAGTAGGACATGTAAGGTTGCTAGCCTGCAGGAGAATAGAAAGGACAGGAGGAGAAGCCAGCAGGAGAAATGGGAGTATTCACAAGCTTCCCATACTTTAGAAGAAAACGGAGCAGAGGAGTTCCCCATTCCCTCAGGTCATTCTCGTTCTCTGACGACCAGGAAATTAGGTCAGTCTCCCATACAAAAGAGTGGGAAGCAGGACCAATCACCAACGAGCTTTCAAACCACCTCGACCTATCACCAGCTTCCATTCGACCAACAGCCTGACTTGCAATATAATGAGCGAATGTTTATGCAAGTTAGGCATCAGACTCCGGAATGCTATAGAAACAAGTGGAGATGCTAGGATCTCTCTTGCAGTACCGTTCCGGAGAACTAAACATAACTCAGAGAACCTAGAAACTCCCGGAGATATAAACTTCACCAAGAATACCCCCCTGATTACCATAGAATCACGGAAGTTACAATTATATCTTACCTAGACCTCGTAACCACAACGAGTGTATTAAATAAAATGCTTAAATTGATTATGTATAAACCTATAACCACCATGTATTTTTAGACTAAGTATTACCTTCACAAATTACATCACAACCATTCACTATGTCCTTCTAAAGTTGAGTTACTATAAATTAAACCTAAGAAATAACCTGAACATAGTCTCACTGAAATTAAAGAAAGTAAGCCCCTCTATCTAAGTAATATTCCTCCGGCTGAAAAGTCCGGGATATCACTGAAGTAGAAACTGCCTCCCCCTCTCCTTCGAGACTACAGCCAGACCAGCTGCTTCCCTCTGATGCCAGGATCTCTGATCCCTGCTTGTGAGAGGCAGTTCCCCTTGATGTCCAGCCAGCCGAATCTACGATCCACGTCGGCCAGACTTGCACTCGAAATGCTATCCTCTTAACATACCCTAAGTGTCTCAGAGTATCTTACGTTGTGATTATTGATGTGAAGGTAAGGTAAAATATGCAAGTATTCCACTGCTAATTCTTATCTAGATCTGTGCCCAAGATCTATATATGTTACGTTATATGTTAATCCTTCAGAAGCCCTAAGTAATTATTAACTGAATCTGTGCCCAAGATCTATTATTAACTTGTGTTAAACATCTTTTATCTATCTATCTATTGCCTGACGCCGTGATCCCCGAAGGGGTGGCCACGAACGAACCGCCCCCATGCACCTCTGTCCCCAGTCAGTCGACGTCCCTCCCCCCAACCAGCACCGCCTTCGTTCATGTACTTCCTCACTCCATCCTTCCACCTCTCATTCGGTCTACCTCTCCCTCTCTGTCCCTCTACCTCGCTCTCGTACACCCTCTTAGTCATTCTCTCGCTTTCCATACATTCCATATGGCCGAACCATCTCAAGTTGTTCCTTTTCACACTTTCCAGCACATCTACCTCCACACCACACCTCCTTCTTACTTCCTCATTAGTCTGTCTATCCCTCCATGTAACTCCGCACGCACTCCTTAAGTAATTCATTTCCACTGCTCTCACTCTTGGTCTGAGTCTCTCAACCAACGTCCATGCTTCGCTTCCGTAAGTCAGTGTCGGGATTACCACACTGTCATGCAAGGACTTCTTCACTTCCATACTGACCACCCTATTTCTTGTTACTGCTTTCAGCGTTCCTACAACCCTCTTCCCCTGTTGTACCCTCTCCCGCACTTCTTCATCCATAGTCCCATCTTTACTCAACACACTGCCCAGATACTTAAAAGAGTTGACGATCTCCATAGCCTGACCGTTCAGCTTCACCTCACACTCTGTGACTTCACCCCTTTCGAAGACCATAACCTTGCTCTTCCCCGCATTTACCTTCAAATTCCGTTTTTCGCACACTGTTCCAAACTCATTTACCAGACCCTGCAACTCCCATTCATTATCACTCATCAGAACTGTATCATCCGCAAACAGCAGTATAGGTAGCTTCCACTCAATTCCCTCCCTTTTCAGCGATACACCAACATCCACTGCTCTTGATAGTATTTCTTTCATGACTCCATCCATATATACAGTAAATAACCACGGGTACATCACACACCCCTGTTTCAAACCAACATTCAGGTCAAAGAACTCGCTCTGCTCACTTTCCACACGTACTGCCGCCTTTGCACCCTCATACATGCTCTTCACTGCTTTCAGCAACTTGCCCTCTACTCCGTATATTCTAAGTACTTTCCACAAACCTTCTCTATCCACTCTGTCATAGGCCTTCTCCAAGTCCATAAAGGCAACATACACCTTTTGCTTCTTCTCCAGATATTTCTCCACAACACAATTCAGGGTAAAAATCTGATCTACACATCGCCTTCCCTTCCTAAAACCTTCCTGCTCGTCGCCTATCCATTTCTCCGTTCTCACTCTCACTCTCTCAATCACTACCCTACTGTATACCTTCCCTACTATGCTTAGAAGACATATTCCTCGGTGGTTATCACACACTCCTCTTTCCCCTTTGCCCTTATATAGGGGGACTATTATGCCAGTCTTCCAGTCATCGGGTGCACTCCCCTTCTCCCATACTAGTTTGCACATTTTCCATACCCATTCTATCACTATCTCACCACCATACCTCCATATTTCCCCACACACTCCATCTGTTCCTGGTGCTTTCCACAACTTCACTCTTTTCATGGCTTCCCACACTTCTGACCTCCTGATCCCCACCTCCTCCTCCACTACTTCTCTTTTTCTCCCTCCCATACCATATCCAGCTATGTTTGCTGGCTCTTCATTCCTTACATTTAGCAACTCATTGAAGTACTCCCTCCATCTTTCAACTCTCTCTTGCTTCTCGGCTAGCATTCTCCCATTCTTATCTTTCACACCCTTACTGTTTCCCTTGCTACCTTCCCTAACTTTCTTGACTTCTTTCCAGAACAGTTTTTTACTCTCCCTCCATTTTACACTCAGATTCCTTCCAAATTCCTCATCTACTCTTCTCTTACTTTCCTTCACTACTCTCTTCACCACCCTCTTACTCTCCACGTACCTCGCTCGTTTCTGTCTCTCGAAATCTTCATTCCCTCTACTACCCAACCACTCTCTATATGCTTTCTTCTTTTCTTCCACAGCTATTCTTACCTCTTCTGTCCACCATGCTGTACCTTTCACTCCCCTCCCTCTTCTCCTCACTCCACACACCTCCTCACATGCTGCACAGATCTCATCCTTAAACATCTTACAGAATCATAATACGCATACGTTACATACTCGTGTTGACTTATATCTAGTCGAATACTCACAGATTTTCCTTGTATATGTCCATTCTATTGTGTATGTAACAAGTCGAAGTTGAAGTGTATAACTTGTATCTATTCCCTTTTCAAAACTAGCTTTTACCTAGAACCTATGCTCAATTTCATAATTACTCAAACTCAGATTATCTTTCTTGAGAAGAAATATTATTGATTATAATCATAAGTTAAATCTAACTTCTTCGAAAACCCAATTCACGCTTTGTGATCCTTTGCATTAACTTGTTTATTTATGAATAACTTATTTGCTTATTCTGTTATGAAATAGATAATTTCGATCCATCTCGTCTAGGAATTCTAGCTTTACATAGATCTATTATCTAACTATTTCACAATCTCGAATACAACGCTAATTCGTTCTGTATTCCTTATAGGAATCTGTTAACCAGTTCAAACTCCTTCATACCTTACCAGGTATTTTTATCTATGTGCAACTTCGTCGTGTACGCCATTTTATGCTATTAGTATTATTATAGCTATTAATACACGCTATTTTATTAATGCGTGTCTTAACCTCCTGTAGTTAAAATATCATATGATTTAGGTCAAGTTGTATTCAATATGTAATTCGTATTCAGTATATCTAAATCATTAAATCTGAATTCCTCTACCCGTGAGATTATTACTACATATCTAAAGTTTTCCTCCCACATTCAAGAGAAACATCGCATTAACATTAACCGCACAAGTTATTTTCCGCACCGCAGTCCAGTGGATGACCTGTTGACCTACCTTGTCATATTTATCTACGCGCGGCCTCCTTTGTATTTCTTGGGCGCATATTGCCTCCTGCTCCTGAACGATCACTATAGAAATCTTCGTGCGGTTAGCCATATTGTTCAGTAAGTAATTCTAGAGTTCAACTTAATCTTTCTTGAACTTATCAGAATACTTCACGATAGACACTCAACTCACATATATATTATTATCAAGGAGTTATTCTATGTATATAATTGCATATTTCCCCAGTAATACTATCCAATATTCCATGTTCATTTATATGTTATTAAGAGACATCTTGTACTCTAACTATATTCAGTGATTTACTTACTTTTACTTATAATAGCTAAGTGAAGTTTAAGCTCACATTCTATGTCCATATATATGTTATTAAGAGACTTCTTGTACTCTAATTACATTTGTTGGTTCTCTTGCTATTACAGATTAGTAGCTAAGCCAACCTGAATATTACTTTCTATGCCATTGAATAAATAAGAGTATATAATTATCTATGAATGTTTATTGTGTTTATTACAACCTGATTGAGTACATAATTGTGAATGAGAAGGTGTTCGATGTGTCCCTATTGAGCATACAGTATATTGAGTCTAAAAGTCCACAGTTGGATTTGAGTAAAGACAATAACGAAGCTAAGTTGTATTACAACCCGGCATAATATATATATATATATATATATATATATATATATATATATATATATATATACAGGGTGTTTCATAAATACCTTTCATAAATTTCAGAATGAATAGACCTAGCAATAATAAATATACTTTACTATGTGACGGTTTTGGAAATTTCTCATATTTACCGGGATATTACACATTTTAGTTTAAATAGGAAAGTCTAGGGGATGAAAACAATCAGTAGATTACCATCACCTCAATTACTTTATTTTGTCATAAATGTTTGAACATCAATGTATTTTACAGTATTTACAATAGTTGCTCGAAGTTTCTCCCACCCTCGTTGATACAGGCTTGGGCTCGGTGCATAGGAAAGAGACTGTCGCACTCTTTCAAATATCCCTGGTGTGTTTCTTACTTCTCTGCATGCCTCTTGAACTCGTTGCCACAGTTGCTGACGGGTGTTGATTTGTGTAGCATACACCCTGCTCTTCAAGTGTCCCCAAAGATAAAAGTCAAGTGGAGTTAGGTCCGATGATCTAGGTGGCCAGGCGATGGGACCACCACGGCCTATCCACTTATCAGGGTACATAACATTAAGGAAATCCCTCGCACCTCGTGCAAAGTGAGCTGGAGCCCCATCCTGCATGAACCACATTTGTCTACGTGTTCTGAGAGGCACATCTTCAAGTAGTATGGGTAAGTCATCCTGAAGAAATATGGTGTACACATTGCCTGTAAGTCGTTGTGGTAACATAAAAGGTCCGATTACATGGTCACCAAGAATACCTATTGTAAATACTGTAAAATACATTGATGTTCAAACATTTATGACAAAATAAAGTAATTGAGATGATGGTAATCTACTGATCGTTTTCATCCCCTAGACTTTCCTATTTAAACTAAAATGTGTAATATCCCGGTAAATATGAGAAATTTCCAAAACCGTCACATAGTAAAGTATATTTATTATTGCTAGGTCTATTCATTCTGAAATTTATGAAAGGTATTTATGAAACACCCTGTATATTGTTTATTTATTTATATATTTTGTTTTTCGTCAGCTAAATACGCTAAATCACATTGTATTAGTTGATGATGTTTTGGATATTTAACTTTATATCGTAGGACAACATTATAAAATAACTTATATATTAAAACTCCCCACCCTTTATGATATAATATCCGTATCAGAGCAGTTCATACGGAGCCCCCCGCAGAAGGCTATCCTTGGGCAGTGTAAAAAATGCGGGTAATGGGGGAAGACATGGGATATACGTACAGCACACCATATAGCAACATGGCTATAGAAAATATATACAGCTACCTTTCCTTCCCTAGCAACCCCCACCCATGCTGCAGCCCAAGAATAACATTCCCCTCCCTAGCAACTAAAAGGAAGTGAATAAGACCGATCGCTAATGGAGGGAAAATGTTGGGAGCCGATATTCCGGTGTAGCCACGCAGGGTGATGGATGGATGGGGGCCGCTGAATGACGCTGAAAGAGGCGGAAAAAAGTGGCATGAAGAAATGGAATCGAAAGTGAAGCCCCGAGACCAACTAGATGAAGCACTGGGAGTATATGAAGCACCGGGATACCATATGAATTATGGAGAGACCATGTGAAGCGCCGGGAGTATATGAAGAACAGGGATACCATATGAAGTAACAAGAGACCATGTGAAGCACCGAGAGTATAAGAAGCACCGGAATACCAGATGAAGTACGGAGAGACCAAGTGAAGCGCCGAGACAGACTAGATGCAGCACCAAGAGTATATGAAGCACTGGGATACCATATGAAGTACAGAGAGACCAAGTGAAGCGCCGAGACCGAACGGATGAAGCACCGGAGTATATGAAGCACCGGAATACCATATGAAGTACGGTGAGACCAAGTGAAGCACCAAGACCGACCAGATGAAGCACCCAGAGTATATGAGGTACAGAGAGACCAAGTGAAGCGCCAAGACCGATCGGATGAAGCACCGAGAGAATATGAAGCACTGGGATACCATATGAAGTACGGAGAGACCAAGTGAAGCGCCGAAACCGACCAGATTAAGCACTGGCAGTATATGAAGCACCGGGATACCATATGAAGTACGGAGAGTCCAAGTGAAGCGCCGAGACCGACCAGATGAAGCACCGAGAGTATATAAAGCACCGGGATACCATATGAAGTACGGAGAGACCAAGTGAAGCGCCGAGACCGACTAGATGAAGCACCGAGAGTATATGAAGTACTGCGATACCAAATGAAGCACGGATAGACCAAATGGAGCGCCGAGATACATAACGGAGCCCTGACGGATCATATGAAGGACGGAGAGACCAAATGAAGCGCCGAAACACCTGACGAAGCACAGAGAGTATATAAAGCACGGGGATACCAAATAAAGCACCCTGATACCAGATGAAGCATGGAGAGACCAATTGCAGCACTGAAAGATTATATGAAGCACCGAGAAACCAAATGAAGCACTGGGAGATTTTTTGAAGCACCGATAGATCAAATTAAGTACTCAGAGACTAAATAACATAAGATAAGATGGGTGATGGAGCCCCATAAATAAGGCGGAACAAAATTAGTAAGAGGAAATTAAATAGAAAGTGAAGCTCAGAGACCGACCAGGTGAAGCATCAAGTTCAAGTGAAGCACTGACAAGCTTGACGAAGCACAGATATCAAATGAAGAAGTGAAAGACCATATGAATCACCGAATGATTAAATGAAGCACTGACAAGCTAGATGAAGCACAGCTAGCAAATGAAGCACTGAAAGACCAAATATAACACCGAGAGTCCATATAAAGCACCGAGAGAATAAATGAAGCACTGAGAGACCAAATGAAGCACCGATTGTCCATATGAAGCACCGATTGTCCATATGAAGCACAGAGAGAACAAATGAAGCACCGAGAGACCAAATGCAGGTGATGGATGGATGGGGACGCTGAATGAGGCTGAAAAGTTGCGGAAGAAATTGGTATGAAGAAATGGAATCAAAAGTGAAGCCTCGAGACCAGATGACCAACCAGATGAAGTAAAATGGCCTAATGAAGCACTGGCCCGCTAGAAGAAGCGCTGAAAGGCTAGTTGAAGCAGTGACGCCAAGTGAAACACCGACACCTAATGAAACATCGAGACAAGATGAAGCACTATGATACTAGACGAAGCACCCAAAAGACAGACAACAAATATAGCACTTACAGGGCAGAGTCCAGATGAAGCACTCAAAGGACAGGAACAAGATAACACACCCGGCAGAAGGAGAACGGCACCCAGAGGCCAGATGAAATACCCAGAGGACATAGAAACCAGATGGAGCACCTAGCCGACAGAGGCCAGAAGAAGCACCCAAAGAACAGAAACCAGATGAAGCACCCAGAAAATAGAGACTAGATTCAACACTCAACGACGGACCACATGCAGCACTCATAGGATTTACATCAGATAAAGCATCCAGAGCACAGAGACCCGATGAAACCTCCAGAGAACAGAAACTATATGAAGCACTGAAAAACCTGACCACATGAAGCACCAAGAGGACGGAAACCAGGCGAGACACAAAAACAGAAAAGAACAAAAACCATATGAAGCACGCAGACGAAAGAAACCAAATGAAGTACCCAGAGAACGAAGACTAATTGAAACACAAATGAAAGAGAGGATGACGAAAGAATATGAAGCACTCAGAGAACAAGCACATGAGAAGGGACTGCGGGGTTCTCGAAAAGGGGCCCCAGTCCTGACGCTATTATTGACATACAGTGTGCTGGCTTAATAATCCAAAGGGTTTGATAAGGTTTTCCCACCCCTCCCCCGCTCTTATTTTGATACAATTCTTCCGATTTTCACATTTTCAGAATTTCTCTTTTCATGATTAAGAACAAAATGGATAAAAAGTAATTGTACCAGATTAATTTGTCCGAAACAATGCAAACAGCCTCCCTTCAGTTGTATACATTTAGAATAATCGTCTCTCCTACCCATCTATAAGTGAGTGGGTTTACAGGCTCCCACTCTGTTGTCAGCGGTGTATGTGTCTGTTTCACGTCTCGCCCACCCCAACATCCGTCCACACACACACACACACACACACACCTGACATCTCATTATCGTCGCTCACAACACCACAGGGAGAGACAGCACTTCGTCAGCAGGGTGTGGGGGGGGCTCTCTCTCGGTGTGGGGGCTCTCTCTCTCTTTGTTTGAAGGTGGTTATTTATATACTGAAGGTTGTGTGGCGTCGGTATTTAGTTCGGTTAAGGGCGGGGTTATACTGATGATTTGGACCGACAGTTAGCCCATCGATCTTTTTAGGCCTAATAGGTCCGGTAGAGCATATTATACATCATTGCTATACTGTATATGTCATTAAGAGCTGAAATGTACTATAAGGGAGAAATAAAATAAAACTCTAAAATACGCACCACTGCTAGCAGTGCAATCTTAATGGGTGATTGCAAAGTAACATATAAATTAAGATTTTTTCGCATAGGTTTAAACTTCCGGAAATGAATGGGTAATAAATACGATGATTTCTTATTTTAACTCACGTCCGCCGCCGCCGCACTCATGTTGTTGTTGTGAAACTCTCAAGCCTTGGCCCTCTCACTGCCCACTCGTTGCCGGAGTAAGGTAGGCTATGTCTCATAATACTGTGTTTTTTGCACTGTTACCCAACCAGCGGGGGTGTGGGGGCGGCAGCCCCCACCCATAATACTAGAATAGGTTAGGCAAGGTTGTTAGGTTAGGCTAATGTCTTTTTTACGCTTTTAACCTCTCATTTTCCCTGAACTTCATAGCCCTTCCCACTAGTAGGGGGTGTGTTTTAGATTGTTGGATAATGGGTAAATACTCGTTTTCAGCTCCTCTTCAGTATAAAACAACACTATATCTGAAGGAAAAAATTAAAATAAATAAATAAACCTTACTGAAATCGCTGTCGGTCCAAAAAGTCAGGTTTACCAAGGGGGGTCACCTTCTTTTTTTCTCGCTCTCTCATTTTCTCTCTTTCTCTGGCTTGTATCCATTCGGCCCCATTCAGCCAACTGTTTGAAGACGTTTATCCCCATCCTGGTGTCGATTTATCAGCATTGTATGGAGAAATCCGGGTCAAATTGGATTTTCGGTCACGTACAGTATGTATGTGTTTTTTGTATTATAATCCTTTTTCTCATTAGTACCTTCATTGATTAGTGTGCTTTAAGGTGTTTTTCCTTCTGAAAATTCGTTTTTATCCATTATTTTGCAACATTAAAACATGCCCCCTAAAACCATATTTTGTCAATACCCTGACCTAACAACCTAACCTAACCTGGGGGCTGCCGCCCCCCGCAGGGTTAGCATTGATATAGAATATGACAAAATACTAAAAATACGGTAAAAAAGTGAAAAATATTAGTTCTCAGCTGATCCAAGATGGCCGCCATTTTTCCTTCCATCCTTATCTAACCCTCAATGTCTAATGAAAAATGATTTAATCTGCAGCGGTAAAGACATATATTGCGGTGACTAATACTCTATGCCAAAGCTATAGTACACATTTAGAACATTATATCCTATACGTGACCGAAAATCCAATTTGTCCGAAATCCGGCTTCGCCGGAAAGATTTTTCTATCGATTTTTTTTTACAAATTTAGCTTGCTGCCAAAAAAAAAAAAATAATATATATATATAATTATATACTGGCTCGCTACCGCTCGCCAGGGAAATATTGACACCTGTATGGGGGTAAACGTCTTAAAACAGTAGGCTGAATGGGGCCGAATGGATACAAGCCAAAGAGAGAGGGAGAGAAAGAGAAAAACAAAACGAGGTGGGCTCCCTTAACCCCTTCTGTGCCACGACGTCTTTTTAATTTGATTTTAGCTATATTTAGACGATTATGTGCAGTTTATGAAGGATCTGTGGTAGTAAAAAGGGTTAAGTTAGATAGTTTGATGTTTGTTAATTGCTGAAGACCCTTTTTAAACTTAATAAAATCGTCTAATAGTAACCAAAATAAAGATGAAAAAACGTCGTCGGTACAGAAGAGGTTAATTATCTGGACTAGGTTATAGAGATTCGTATGCGTACACTAAATAGTTAAACAATCTTCCACACGTTCTATTTTCATGTTTTGATTTCACTTTAAACCAAGCAAATTCCCTGAATTGCTGTAAATATGACATGTATTGCAAAACTGATATAAAACTCACATACTCTCTCTCTCTCTCTCTCTCTCTCTCTCTCTCTCTCTCTCTCTCTCTCTCTCTCTCTCTCTCTCTCTCTCTCTCTCTCTCTCATATAAATATTTAGGGATGGTTGAGATAATAATTAATTTCGACTAATAAAGTGAATACATAGTAA
The DNA here is from genome assembly GCA_037953745.1 of Lithodes maja. Taxonomy (NCBI): domain Eukaryota; kingdom Metazoa; phylum Arthropoda; class Malacostraca; order Decapoda; family Lithodidae; genus Lithodes; species Lithodes maja. The sequence goes on along the minus strand of JBAKBP010012295.1, from coordinate 39,428 downwards.
AGTGTAAAGGAACTGTAACTGTAAAGCGTTTGTGTAATGATACCTTCAGAAGTTATATCATGAGTCATGCAAAATGTTCTTGGTAAATGTTTTCAAGTTTCTAACTACGCTCGAAGTAACATGCAGAGTACTTTGCTGCAGGCGTGGCTAAATTGGGAAAATTATTGTATAACTTCAAGATGCTTTCCAGCTTTAATACTACTGCAGGTCCCTTCCCCTCAACACACACACACACACACACACACACACACAGCCCGTAGCCTAGTAGGTAGAGCTCTCGTCTCACACACGAGGGGTCGGGGATTCAATCCCCGGCCGGGCGGAGACAAATTGGGCTTGTCTCCTTTCATGTGTTAGCCTCAGTTCACCTAGCTGTAAATAGGTACCTGGAATAAGTGGACGACGTTGTGACGTCCCATCTGGGGTTGGCAAAAATGGTACAAGGCGAGATGGGTATCATATGGTTCACCTAAGCTGATGACTACCTAAACCTTCGGGCGAGACGGTACCGTCTATAGTGAGAATGGTACCATACAGATCCACCCTAAGCCTTCGTTTCCGATGTCGCCAATTGGCTAAAAATACAGACTACACACACATCCACAGCCATTTCAACGATACATATAACACGTACACATATAGGAGGCGGGAAATAACGAGCATGCTCACTCCCGCAATACAACTAGAGTAAATACAACTAGAGTAAGTACACACACTCACCTCTATATATATCTCATCTTGCTTTTTATTATAAATGTCAATACTAATCCAAATAATTTAAATTGGTAATATTTGCGTTTAAGTAATTGCTTTAGTTATATTTTATTTATATGTTAGAGCAAAGGAAATACTTCGCCATATTACATACAGGTTTCATCGATCACATTATTATCACTTACCGCATGCTTTCCTAATAAAGTAGGGGAGGTGTGGTGGAGTGGTCTTGCCCCTGCCTGGTAATCCAAAGGTCCCGGGTTCAAATCCCGATGTATCAATGGGAAGATATTATTGGGATGGAATTTGTGATGTACCTGGTATCAGTGCATTACCACAAGCCCACCGAAACGTCAATAAAATACCCTCATTGTTCCCTGATTAAATAGCACTGTATGAATATTCCCATATTCAAAATATGCTATAGGGGTGCAATGCCTGTTGAGTTATCTGCTCAACAGGTGGCGTTGTGTGTGTGTAAGTGTGAGAGTCCGAGTGTAGGGGTTGAAACAGTGAAGCACGGGAACGAGGTGGCTTCAGAGATGGGGTCGTTTCGGGCCATGAGTGAGCACCGTGCCTCATGTGAAGGCAAGATGGCAGGTGCTCGTTGTACTCTACGTGCTTCACATGTCTCACTCCCTAGACTGGAACAAGACCTCACGGGCTTCACTGTTCATTGTAAAGCGGTGAATGTTAAGGCTCTCAGCCTATGCCCGAGAGGAAGTAAGTTGAAATATAGAAAAAAAAAAAAAAAAAAAGATATACCATTTATACAAACATAATTAATTCGGTTGTATTATATAGTACTGATCACACCAGCATTACTCGTTATAACTTTAGCTATATCATTATACTATATGTAGGTCACTTTAGGAGCAATTAAGTTTTATTTTAGGACCTCTTTTCCCTCATGTTTATCCCCATTCGTTTTGTTATTCTAAGACGTTCGCCCCTTTAGTTTGGCGATTTAAAGACCCTTTGCCCCATTTAGTTGTCCATTTTAAGACCATTTCCACCATTTACAAATTAATCTCGATTTTTTTTTTTTTTTTGGGGGGGGGGGGGGGAGTTTCTTAAGCCTGATGGAGGTCTAGTGGGCAAACTAAGTAAAACTGTATATAATAATAAAAGTAATAATGATAATAATAATAATAATAATAATGTGTAAATATTATCAACAGCCATTCCAAGTCGGTTGTGTTCATTTAGCCATTCCTCTGCTTTTTCATATCCATGGACACAATATAATTTTCAGCCACCTGAAAAATATTACGTAATATGAACTAGATTATTTCCATATATTAAGCTCCATTCATACCTTCCATATTATCGATAAGCTAGTGAGAATTAATAACTATAGGGCCTAGTCGGTTTTATTTCAGCTGATGGTAACTTTTATCGTTTAGTAGCTGATACTTAAGGGGGTAGTGCTTGTTTTTTTCTTCTATATATTTATCATTTAATATATTGTTTTTGTTTCCTCGCTAGACCTCCATCAAGCTTACAAAAAATACCACCTAGATAAATGTGTATATTTTTCGGTAGAATTAAATTACAGGCTAAATTAAATTAAATTACTTCTAAAATTACAGGCTCACTATCGCTCGCCAGAATAAATATCGACACCTAAATGTCACGAAAGGTCTTAATATTGGCAAAGAAATTGGGCGAAAGTTCTCATAGTCGCCAAACTAACGGAACGAGCGTCTTAAAATTAAAAAACAAATATGCTAAACATCAGGGTGAAGGGGGTCCAGAAAAAGCGACTACTACCTTCTTAACGAACTCATTGAGTACCAGCGACGTGTGTTATATTTTAATCTAGCTATATCTAGACGTTATCATGCAGCTTAGGAAGGATCTGTGGTAGTTTTAAAAGGTTGGTTGAGATAGTTTGAAGCCTTATTATTACTAGAGGTCCTTCCTAAGCTGAATACAATCCTCTAATAATTGCCAGAAGATGATGCAAAGAACGTCCCTGGTAATGAACGGGTTAGATATTGAACTGTGTAAATGGCACAACAAATGTAACTATACTCCATTTTTTTCCAGCTGATACTAAATTGCCATCTCTCCATTCTGATTATTACTTTCTTATCATGATTTTGTGGAGAAATAGGTTGCTAATTATGAAAACTTGGCAATAATATGACGTACAGACATAGCAGTATCAGATTTGTCCAGTAAGAATCATGCAATCTGATGCTAAAGGATTCAATTTACCATCAGCTGGAAAAAAAATCGACTATACAGTATAACATGTTTCTCGGATACAAACTAGTAAAAAGAGAAAAAGAAGAGGAATGTCAAATATTTCATAAACCTCGGCTGACCATAACAAAAACGTTATAAAAGAAAAGAAAATTGGTATAGGGAAACGTTATAACTAGGAAAAGGTTATGAACAGCACGTGGATCCGTACTAGGCCTATAAGAAAAATGTGATACCTAAAAACTATTAGTAGTTTTTGTAAACAATAAGTTAGGTCATGTTAACTGAATTTAGTTTTACCTTTACTTATTGTTATGATAACTATATAGTATTCGAACCCACACTCGCAAGACCTTAACTCTTTCTGTACCGAAAACCTATTATTTATTTTATTTCAGCTACATTTAGACGATTTTATCAAGCTTGGAAAGGATATGTGGTAGCTAAAAGGACTCATTGAGATAGTCTGTAGCCTTTCAATTGGTAAACATCATTCCTACGCTGAGCAAACGTCTAATAGTTGCCAGAATATAATGATAAGGATGTTACCGGTACTGAATGGGTAAAGTTATTTGATACCGCTATACAGTACCTTGGTGTGATCCAGTATAAAGAAGCATTATCCTAGGGGCTTACGCTAGGTTGCGCTTGACTGCGGCGTTTATCTCTGTATCATTGCCCTTTGAAACATGTAATTGATAAACCCGATGGGATATCCAGCCTGGTACACAAGGGCTACTGAATATTGCTCAGATTACCAAAGATTTCTTCCCCGGATGGGACTGCATAAATGTTCATCATCCCCAGATTTCTATTTACTGCTAGGACCTAGGTGAACACTTAACAGAGACATGAAGGATAGGTAGACTGCCCATCTGCCTCTCCTTACTCAGGAATAGAACCCCGAGAGCTTTTTATTTTTAGTGTAAGGGCGAACCATTGCGCCGGGTCACCCTGTTACCTGTACCTATAGAGAATCATAATGTCTTTACAAGGTCGAGGAGTAAGAGGCATAGAGGATAATTTCCTCGCAATCAGACATTAATTGACTCATATTACAGAATACCTACTTTGAGTATCCTGCAGTAAGGATAATTTTATATCTTCATTCCTTTCTTTCATACAACTTTATTTGGTGCATTTTCGTTTTCTTTTATCAAGTTATTCTTTGGGTTGAAGAGGGCGAAGCAAAATGTAGCCCCAACTGCCATCAACACCCCCTGCTCTGCCAGCGCTGACAAACCTCACGAGCCAACTTCCCCTACTTACTTTATAAACTTTGCAACATTATCCCGCCCTTGCCTCGCCTATTCCCTGCCACCTGCACAAAGACGGATGTAACGACTGCTACACCCTGTTCCAAGTGCGTAGGCCAGCAATCGTGAACCATGACCTCTGTAACTCAAAAAGGGGTAGAGCAAATGGGCTGTACGTTTCCACACACCTATTCCCTGGTTAACTTTCCATAAATAGTAGAAATGTTAGCTCGATTACTCTAGTTGTTTGTGAGTTATAGAGGTTCCAATTACGTAGGCCAGCAATCGTGAACCCTAACCTCTGTAACTCAAAAAGGGGTAGAGCAAATGGGCTGTACATTTCAACATCTATTCCCTGGCTAACTTTCCCTAAATAGTATAAATGTTAACTCGATTACTCCACTTGTTTGTGAGTTATAAAGGTTATTGTGAGTTATAGAGGTTATTGTTTGTGAGTTATAGAGGTTATTGTTGTGAGTTATAGAGGTTATTGTGTGAGTTATAGAGGTTATTGTTGTGAGTTATAGAGGTTATTGTTGTGAGTTATAGAGGTTATTGTTGTGAGTTATAGAGGTTATGTTGTGAGTTATAGAGGTTATTGTTGTGAGTTATAGAGGTTATTGTGTGAGTTATAGAGGTTATTGTTGTGAGTTATAGAAGTTATTGTTTGAGTTATAGAGGTTATTGTTGTGAGTTATAGAGGTTATTGTTGTGAGTTATAGAGGTTATGTTGTGAGTTATAGAGGTTATTGTTGTGAGTTATAGAGGTTATTGTGAGTTATAGAGGTTATTGTTTGTGAGTTATAGAGGTTATTGTGTGTGAGTTATAGAGGTTATTGTTGTGAGTTATAGAGGTTATTGTTGTGATTTATAGAGGTTATTGTTGTGAGTTATAGAGGTTATTGGTGTGAGTTATAGAGGTTATTGTTGTGAGTTATAGAGGTTATTGATTGTTGTGAGTTATAGAGGCTAATGTTCAAGAGTTTTGGCCTCCTTACTTGGAACAGGGCATAGTGAGAGTGGGTTGCTCGAAGGGATGACTGAATGTGGAGAGAACAAGAGATGGGGATTACACATGAAGTTAGTGGCTTTTAGTTGGAGATAAAGTTTGGATTTCGAGGAGAGCTGGAGTGCAGTCGGGGCTAAAAGGGGGGTAGTGCTTGTTTTTTGGTATGTATTTTTTTTTCTTTTTTATATATTTTATAGTTTCCTCGCTAGACCTCCACCAAGCTTACAACAAACACCCCCTAGACCCACATTCAAGATAAAGTTGTAAATTTTTCGGTAGAAAAATGTCCCTGTCGAAGGCCGATACCTTCTAAGACTACAGGCTCGCTATCGCTCGCCAGGAAAAAATCAACACCTGAATGGCACGAAAGGTCTTAATATTAAAAACAAATAGGCGAAAAGTCTCACAATCGCCAAACTAATGGAACGAACGTCTTAAAATCTCAAAACTAACATGCTAAACATGAGGTAGAATGGGATCCAGAAAAAGCGACTACCTCCCCCTTAATCCCTTCTGTACCGGCGACGTCTTTTAAATTTCAGTCAAGCTATATTTTGATATTGACGATTTTGTGCAGTTTAAGAAGGTTCGTTGGTTGTCAAATGGGATATGTGCAATAGCTCGAAGCCTGTTAATTTCTGGAGGTCCTTTTTAAGCTGAATAAAATCGTCTTTCCGCAGCCCGAATATAGTTAAAAGGACGGCACCGGTACTGAAAGGGTTAACCCATCGATCGAGTGGCCGTGCGAATCAACCAGCAGACTATTTCAACCGTAATATCACAAATATTGCCAACTCAACTGTTAAGTTACGTTAGCTTAAGGGGGCCCACCTCGCTTGTTTTCTCTTTCTCTCCCTCTCTCTTTGGTTTGTATCCAATCGGCCCCATTCAGCCTACTGTTTTAAGACGTTTACCCCCATTCAGATGTCAATATATTCCTGACGAGCGGTAGCGAGCCAGCATATATTTATTTTTGTTTTGACCGCAAGCTAAATTTGTAAATTTTTCGATAGAAGAATGTCTCCGGCGAAGCCGGATTTCTCCATACAATGCTGGCTCGCTATCGCTCGCCAGGAAGAAATCGACACCTGGATGGGGATAAACGTCTTAAAACAGTTGGCTGAATGGGGCCGAATGGATAAAAGCCAGAGAAAGAGAGAAAAAGAGAAAAAAAGAAAAACAAACGGTGACCCCCCTTTAATAAAGACACAGGCCTAGTTGGCCCTGGTTGAGTAGGTACTGGTTGAGTAGGTACTGGTTGAGTAGGTACTGGTTGAGACGTACAAATGTTATGATCTTTTGGTGGAGGTGACTTGGAACCAAGGAGTTTGCACTTAATCTTTGTGTTCATGTTGATGATTTTCTTCAGATCTGGTGTTTGGAGATGGAGCAAGTGATGGAATATGCTTGTCTCCTGCCAGAGGCGTTATTATTATTATTATTATTATTATTATTATTATTATTATTATATTTTTTTTTTCTTTTTTTTTTAGACGCACGGTGATATTATTATTATTATTTTTTTTTTTAAAGAGACAATGAACGGATGAAGGAAAAACACAGCTAAAACAAAAAGGTCCATGTGCCTAAAGGCATCCTCCATTCATAAAATGTTTGTAACAACTGGATTTAAACATTTGTAGATTGTAAGTTTGTGGAAAGCAATTCGAGGGAAGTGAATTCGAAAGAGTAGTAGCTCTGGGGTCCTGGGGATAAATGAATTCTGATAAGCAGAAGTTCTGCATTGTGAAGGAGAAAGTGTAAATTCATGGGCGCTCTCAGCTGCCCTAGTTCTACGGGGAAAGATGTGGAGAGGCGGCACAATTGAAGTAAGTTCCTCGGAACAATTGCTGTGAAAATATCTGTAGAATAATGCAAGGGATGCAACGTTTCTTCGTATGGAAAATGTAGGAAGGTCCTGTGTGATTGCAGGGTTATTGATTAATCTAATAGCTTTATTTTGAATTTTGTCCAACTTCCTCAATGCAACCACTCCACTTCCACCCCACAGAGGTGAACAGTAAACAGATATGACGTTGTGGAGAAGATATAGACTTTTTATTACAGAGGAAAGGGATTAATTATATTCAGCGTCCAATATCTATAGGCCTATACCAGTTTCGCTAGTTTTCTGACTACATGAAACCCTCTATATATTATGAATATATTTTAAATATGAATTATATTGGAGCCTTCATTGCTGGTATGAACCTCCGACACTTAGTGGCGTGTGAAATGAGTAAGCTCAATATTCTATGTTTTGTCAATAGATCCAGTCATTTCCAGAAGTACACAATATTATGTACTTTCTGAATTGTATGTCTGCAAGCAAATATGTGTATACAAGCACGTCATTTTACAGCATATATATATATATACTGTATATATATATATATATATAGATATATATATATATATATATATATATATATACCGATATATATATATATATATATATATATATATATATATGTGTGTGTGTGTGCATGTAAAACAAAAATAGTATAGGACAGGCAAACAAAACGACAGTAAATCCTACAGAAATCCATGAACATGTATTTATCTATACTGTATATATATATATTACATAGCCATTCAGATTATACGCACTGATAACTATTGCATGCGTTGTTATAAGTTTCAATATGAATTTAAGGGGGGTCATCAGCTTTTTTTCTCTTTTTCTCATTTTCTCTCTTGTGACGCTCACCGCTTCCCCCAGAACCGCATGGCTTACTCGCTAGGACTCGCCAGGGCAGAGAATGTAGCTACAGTCTACCTATCATTGTGTACTTTCCTTCTCGAGAAAGCTTGTGTTGCAGACAGTTCAGAACTGTTCTTTGTTTTCGTCTGTCACAATCCTTTCTATTTTATTTAGTCAATTGAAAGTATTGTGTTAAGTAGTTGAATGATGGGAAGGCGAGCGGAAGAGAGAGAGAGAGAGAGAGAGAGAGACCAGGTGGTGTGACTTGGTGGTGAGTGTGGCGCGTGGCTGGCCCCCTTACATAGGCCTCGCGGGATTCGTTGCCTCCTGCCTAACCGGCCTACTAGGCGGCTGCTTACTGGGCGACTGTCGCGCGCCCTCTTGCCATTCCTGCGAACTGGGACTCCAGCCATGCGGTCCCTGGGAATATCCTGGTCAGATCCGTCCCAGACAGCATACTCTAAGCATCTCCCATGAACTGTTCCACACTCTTGTCTTAGAATCTTTCTCTTCTACTGCCTCTATCATTTCCACTACTTCCTCACCTTTTATTAATATCAATCCCCCTCTGGTTCCCTGCATCCACACCTTGAATTGGTGGCCAGACTGTATTATATGCTGGATCTCACATTTCTTATGTACTAGGCTAAGGTTGAAGATAGTCATTGTCTTTTTGGGAGATTGTATTGCTCGGACTGTCTCCATCAATCACTAATGTTTCTACAGGGTTAAATAATGCTAGACTAGGGATCAGGTACCTTGCTGTTGGTGTTTTCACTGTGTGTAGGCTACTTTTGAGCTGCACGACACTATGGATTCTGTGGGTTACCTGGGTGGATCTTTTGTCTGTGTACCTTGGAGTTTAGACTGTGTAGTGCGTGAGGGCTGCTTGCCTAATCCACCCAACACTGTTCTAACTCTATTTGCTTTTACTTTTGAGGGTCGCCAGGAGGATACTCGATACTTGTGATCGAGAATCCTCAAGAGAGCACCCCTTCATATTAACGTAATCAGGCCGCACAGACCCAAGGTCCACACTAGGCTAGGAGCTGCCTTGCTCCACCAGAATTCTGTACCTTTGCGCATCCCAGCTAGACTTTATTAACCCGGGTAGACATTAGCTGGATTAGATCATATACTCTTTTATGCATACCCATTATTTCTACACAAGCATTTTGAGGTCTAGGTTGCTGTAGAGAGACACAACCAGCATAGACCGGTTTTGTTAATAGGAGTACTACTTTTTCGTGGCGAGCATTATTACTGTTGCACCGCTTATAATATTCTTGTGTCCAATAACATTATATGCCCAGCCTTTTTGTGTATTTAGCCTACACGTGCATTGTCCTGCCTCCTGCTATTTTGTGGTTCCATTTCCGATACGTGCTTCTTAGTAGCATCCGACATTATTCAGAAGATTCCTTGTTCGGTGCTTGAGGACTTTATAACACTTTCTTTCATAAAGGAGTGACAGATATTATTGATTAAAGTAACGTTAAGTAAACCTTCTTCTTGTTTGCATTAGATCACTCTTGTGATTTAATTAAGTTAACTATCTTTTCCTTGTGTACCATAACTAAGCAACCATATGTTATAGGTAATAGGCTGTTTCAGAGAACATCAGCCTATAGTAGAAGCACATAGATACTGAGAGTTAAGATACCCCGCTATCGCAGATATAACTCTGGAGGTTATATGTGTTATTTGTTCGACGGGATTATATATCAGGGGTTGGATATAGCGTTTCCGTTGTTGCATTTATGCCAGTCTAGTCCAATGTATAAGAGCCACTGATTTATACGAGACCCGATAGTAACAAATGGCGACCTAGCTCAGGATTTGGTGAACTGACATATAATTGCAGGTTATTGTGCAGATTTTTCTCACAGTTTAGGCAGTGAACATTTGTTGATTTTGTGGAATATTTTTTGAGGACATGCAAGAATTATTTTTAGCAAAGTAATATAGCACTTAAGCGGTCTCCGAGAATTTTTTATTGTGAATATTGTGGTATAAGAGTTTGGGGTACTTCTTTTTTGTGTATCAAAGTGAAAAATCTTCAGTGAGCATCGTGTCTTATAGCAGATCAGTGCAGGATGAAGACACAGTACGTGATGTAGAAGCTGAGGAGCAGCAGCATGGGCAGGTTGTTAACTTGGTGAACAGTGAGGAGGATGCAAGGATTTTTTTACAATGGCCTGTTACTTCTGACCGGTTGGTGGGTGTGAATCGGTACGGTCTCCAGTGCTTAGCCGCAGCTATCGGTCATGTATGTACTAGTGGCATGACCAAGGATGACCTGATGACGTGTGTGCTGGGTGGGGTGACTGGCGTACGAGGTAGGGTGAGTGCTCAGAGCCCTTTGGTCGAGCCTCCCCTTCACTCGACTCCCAATCCTCCTATTGGAGTACCGACCCTGAGCACGCTTCCGCAGGTGGGTAGTGACTGGCAGGGTGGTTTGCCCCTGGGGGGATCACCGGGTATTTCTAACATCATTGCATCTCCTCTTCCTCCTCAAGGTTTGACCCCGGAGATGCTCTTTCAGCTCGAGATGGCAAAGATGCAACATCAGAGTCAACAGCAGACAGAGCTAGCTAAGATAGAAGAGAGAAAAGAGCTAGCTAAGATAGAAGAGAGAAAAGAGCTGGCTAGGATGCAGCAACAGACGAGGGAAGCTGAGCTTAGGACTGAACTAGAATCTACAAGATACCGTGCCGACATGGATTTAGAGAAGTCTCGTGTTGAGATGACGGGACAGCGACTCGGTACTGGAAACCGTGCGCATGATCAGTCTCTGTCGCACCTTCTCAAACTGGTCCCTGTATTTGACGAGTCTGATGTCACAGAGTTTTTCAATAGATTTGAGAAGAAGTGCCGGGAGCATCAGTGGCCTGAAGTTAAGTGGGCGGCCCTTGTGTCCTCTAGACTCGTAGGTAAGGGGCTCAAGGCTTACGATCCACTGCCTTTGGAGTCCTGCGTTGTTTATGAGGAGCTCAAGGAGGCTGTCCTGCGGGCATACGAGCTACAACCCGAGACATATAGGTTAAAGTTCCGGGGTGTGACTAAGGGGCGAGACAGTGCCTTCTTGGAGCACGCCCGGGACCTGTCCGACGCTATGGGAAACTGGCTCAGATCAGAGAAGACAACTACGTTTGATGAGATGAAACAGTTGATGCCTCTAGAGCAGTTTTATAAGTGTACGGGCGGCGACTTGACTTTAAACCTTAAAGAGAAGAACCCAAGAACTCTCGTAGAAGCAGCAGAGATGGCTGATCTTCGGTTGTCACTAATTCGGGGGTGTGGCTCTGCACAGAGAAATGATGTAGGCGTTAAGGAGCGTTACCCTCCCCCTCCCCGGAATATGGACACACATAAATTTAAAAGCAATGACACCAAGACTGATCACAAACCTATCACTGCCCCGTTTAAGAAGGGTCAGGGGACTTTTACACCTCAGTATAAGTCCAAGGGGAAATTTGAGTGTTATCACTGTCACAAAGAGGGGCACATGGCAAAAGCTTGTCCGAGCAGACCTCCCACGGCGGCTGTGTCATTGGCTCGCAGCATTGGGGTGTTCCAGAAGTCTTCTGTGTTTGCTGGAGGCATAAGATCAGAGGATGGAGCACCGCCAGTGAAGAAGGTTCCGGAAGGCTCGAACCCTGTCCGCGATGCCTTTTGCGACCATAGAGGGCATGGCTGCGTGAAGTGGGGGGGCAAGAAGCACGGGGTACAGCTTTTGCGTGACACAGGTGCCTCTCAGACACTCTTGAAGAATTTCACTGGTAGACCCATAAACGCGGCGCGGGTAGTTGTGGTGCAGGGAGTTAATGCAACTAGATCATACCCGCTTGTTAGAATGGAGCTTGAAGTTGACGGTGTGACTCGCGAACTGGATGTGGGAATCGTGGAGAAATTGCCTGTTGGGGGCGTCGACCTCCTTCTCGGCAATGACTTTGCGGTGCCTGCTTCTAAGGTTTCACCCTTAGTCGTTGCCGAGGAGCCGGCCGACGTGAGTAGGGAGGAACAGGAGTGGGTTGAGAAGTGTCAGGTGCAACCAATGGCGTGTGTTGTAACCAGATCTCTCGCATCCAGGGAGTCGCAGCCTAACCAACAGTCTTCAAATAAGCTGAGGAACGGTCACGAGAAGGTGCTGAAAGCTGATACGGTGGAGAGTCTAGTACCAGCAGCGTTTCTCGGGGACTCAGTATTAGCACCGTTATTTGAGTCTGGAGAAGCACCACTACCTGTCACTTAAGTGTAGAGGCAGGGCTTAAAGAGACTCAGAGGCAGCAACGGTATACACGGAGAGAGCAACGGGATGCAAAGTTCGATGTTGGGGGAGGGCATGAATTGTTTCGCAAACACTTAGACAGGCTAGCTCCCTCAGATATTCGCAAATTGCAGCTAGAAGACCCGGAGGTTCTAAAGTGTAGTGACGGTGCTGTCGAACTTGAGAGTAGAGAACGAATGTTGCGTAGTCTGGAGTTGGCTGGCCGCAATCTGGTAGGCTCTCAGGCCCTCATGAAGGACAGGTACGACCACAAGGTGAAACTCAGGGAGTTTCACGTGGGTCAGGAGGTGTTGATACTACTCCCTCTTGTAGGTCACCCCTTATCCGCAAAGTACGCTGGTCCTTATAGGGTAGCAGAGAAGCTCTCGGACTTAGATTACCTGGTGGCCACTCCAGACAGGCGTAAGAGGAATCAGTTAAGTCATGTCAACCTGATGAAGGAGTATGTGAGGCGCCCACCTGAGCCTCTCGCTGTCCCCGTGATGACTTTCAGCAGTCAAGGTGGAGAAGGAGAACGGGACAGTCATGCGCAGGTGGATGACAACTGGGATTATCATGTTTCTGCAGATCAGTGGGCGGGAAACACGAGACAGGCGGCTCATGAGGCTTTGCAACACCTACCTGAGCAACAGCGTGTGGCTGTCGAGCGCCTATTCTGTTTATACCCTACTGTATTTGCGGAACACCCAGGCCTCACTACTCAGGAAGTGCACGACGTTGACGTCGGAGACCACCCACCCTTCAAATCAGTGCCCTATAGGGTGCCCCTATTAAACTTCCGGCCCTCCGGGTGGAGTTGGAGTATATGTTGTAACAGGGACTGATCGAGAAGGGGGCGGTAAAGTGGACATCTCCCGTAACGCTGCAACCTAAGCTGGATGGCAAGGTGCGCTTCTGTGTTGATTACCGCAGACTAAACGGCTTGACTCCCACCAACCCATATCCTCTTCCCCGGGTCGATGACTGTGTAGACAAGATTGGCAGGGCCAAGTTCTTGACCAAGGTGGACCTGGTAAAAGGTTACTGGCAGGTGCCTTTGTCTGAACGGGCGAAAGAGGTGTGTGGTTTTGTGGTGGATGGTGCTACATATCGTTGTAATGTCATGCCGTACGGTCTAAAGAACGCACCAGCGACCTTCCAAAGCTTGATGAACGAGTTAGTGGCTGACATTCCGAACTGTACCGTGTACCTGGACGACGTCATTATCTACGATGACGATTTCAAGAGCCACTGTGAACATGTAGAATCCCTATTTAAGAAATTAAGCAAGGCAAACTTGGTGGTCAACCTGGGAAAGTGTGATTTTGTGCGGGCTACCGTGCAGTATCTGGGGTTCATGGTGGGTTTGGGCCAGGTGTGCCCCCCACACAACAAGATATTGGCTATTAACCACTTCCCCAGGCCGTCCACCAAGAAGCAGATCATGAGGTTTTTGGGCATGATTGGTTACTACCGCCACTTTATAAAGGGCTATTCTACTGTGCTGGCTCCTCTGACGGACCTATTGGCCAAAGATAGAAAGTTTAAGTGGGCGCCTGAGTGTGAGAGGTCTTTTTTGCTAGTAAAACACCTGTTGTGTACTCACCCAATCCTCAGGGCCCCGGAGTTTAACCGACCATTCCAGCTGGCAACTGATGCCAGTGGTGTGGGGGCTGGTGCCGTTCTGATGCAATCAGATGAAGATGGGCTGGAGCACCCAGTCAGTTTCTTCTCAAAAAAGTTCAACTCGGCGCAGAAGAACTATTCAGTAGTTGAGAAGGAACTGCTGGCGATTGTGCTAGCGCTCAGGCACTTTGAGGTGTATGTTCCAGCCTATGGACCAGTTGTGGTGATCTACACCGACCATCACCCCCTCAAGTTCCTGAATCAATTCCATAACCGGAATATGAGGCTGACCAGGTGGTCATTAATGTTGCAGGAATACAACCTGGACATACGCCATATTGCCGGTTCTGAGAATGTGATTGCAGATTGCTTATCGAGGGTGGAAGACCCGGGGTAGATCATCACAAGGGTAGCCTCCTACTTTGGTTTGATTAGTATGTTTACGTCTGGTGCTTGTTGGCTCGCGTGGGTAGCCCAGCGTATTGGGTCGTAAAGTAGGAGTTGCTGTGTTGGTATAGAAGAAAAAAACTAGGCTGCCCCTGTAGTGCAGCCGCCATAAACATTAAAAATATAAAAATCCTATAAAAACTCTTTCTTTGATAGTTAATTTTTTTTAAAGTATGTTATAGCAGAAATTCTGAGTTGTACTCCTCTCAGAAGGCTGGGCTAGTGAAGCTCGCTCTTATGAGCATAACTATGTAATTTAATCTATTGTGTTGGGAGGGGATGTTCATTTTTATAATGTGTTATTTTGAAGAGAACTGTGCTTTACATTTCATTGTCGCTGGGTGACTAGGAGTGGCGAATTTTGTATGGGTTCTGCGTGTCAGATTTAGAGCTCATAGTTGGAGCCTTTTAAAAATCTTGGGTGGGGTGTGACGCTCACCGCTTCCCCCAGAACCGCATGGCTTACTCGCTAGGACTCGCCAGGGCAGAGAATGTAGCTACAGTCTACCTATCATTATGTACTTTCCTTCTCGAGAAAGCTTGTGTTGCAGACAGTTCAGAACTGTTCTTTGTTTTTGTCTGTCACAATCCTTTCTATTTTATTTAGTCAATTGAAAGTATTGTGTTAAGTAGTTGAATGATGGGAAGGCGAGCGGGAGAGAGAGAGACCAGGTGGTGTGACTTGGTGGTGAGTGTGGCGCGTGGCTGGCCCCCTTACATAGGCCTCGCGGGATTTGTTGCCTCCTGCCTAACACGGCCTACTAGGCGGCTGCTTACTGGGCGACTGTCGCGCGCCCTCGTGCCATTCCTGCGAACTGGGACTACAGCCATGCGATCCCTGGGAATATCCTGGTCAGATCCGTCCCAGACAGCATTCTCTAAGCATCTCCCATGAACTGTTCCACACTCTTGTCTTAGAATCTTTCTCTTCTTCTGCCTCTATCATTTCCACTACTTCCTCACCTTTTATTAATATCAATCCCCCTCTGGTTCCCTGCATCCACACCTTGAATTGGTGGCCAGACTGTATTATATGCTGGATCTCACATTTCTTATGTACTAGGCTAAGGTTGAAGATAGTCATTGTCTTTTTGGGAGATTGTATTGCTCGGACTGTCTCCATCAATCACTAATATTTCTACAGGGTTAAATAATGCTAGACTAGGGATCAGGTACCTTGTTGTTGGTGTTTTCACTGTGTGTAGGCTACTTTTGAGCTGCACGACACTACGGATTCTGTGGGTTACCGGGGTGGATCTTTTGTCTGTGTACCTTGGAGTTTAGACTGTGTAGTGCGTGAGGGCTGCTTGCCTAATCCACCCAACACTGTTCTAACTCTATTTGCTTTTACTTTTGAGGGTCGCCAGGAGGATACTCGATACTTGTGATCGAGAATCCTCAAGAGAGCACCCCTTCATATTAACGTAATCAGGCCGCACAGACCTAAGGTCCACACTAGGCTAGGAGCTGCCTTGCTCCACCAGAATTCTGTACCTTTGCGCATCCCAGCTAGACTTTATTAACCCGGGTAGACATTAGCTGGATTAGATCATATACTCTTTTATGCATACCCATTATTTCTACACAAGCATTTTGAGGTCTAGGTTGCTGTAGAGAGACACAACCAGCATAGACCGGTTTTGTTAATAGGAGTACTACTTTTTCGTGGCGAGCATTATTACTGTTGCACCGCTTATAATATTCTTGTGTCCAATAACATTATATGCCCAGCCTTTTTGTGTATTTAGCCTACACGTGCATTGTCCTGCCTCCTGCTATTTTGTGGTTCCATTTCCGATACGTTCTTCTTAGTAGCATCCGACATTATTCAGAAGATTCCTTGTTCGGTGCTTGAGGACTTTACAACACTTTCTTTCATAAAGGAGTGACAGATATTATTGATTAAAGTAACGTTAAGTAAACCTTCTTCTTGTTTGCATTAGATCACTCTTGTGATTTAATTAAGTTAATTATCTTGTCCTTGTGTACCATAACTAAGCAACCATAATTATGTTATAGGTAATAGGTTGTTTCAGAGAACATCAGCCTATAGTAGAAGCACATAGATACTGAGAGTTAAGATACCCCGCTATCGCAGATATAACTCTGGAGGGTATATGTGTTCTTTGTTCGACGGGATTATATATCAGGGGTTGGATCTAGCGTTTCCGTTGTTGCATTTATGCCAGTCTAGTCCAATGTATAAGAGCCACTGATTTATACGAGACCCGATCGTAACACTCTTTCCCTGACTTGTATCCATTCTGCCCCATTCAGCAAAACTGTTGTAAGACGTTTATCCCCATCCAGGTGTCGATTTCTTCCTGGCGAGCGATAGTGAGCCAGCATTGTATGGAGAAATCAGGCTTCGCCGGAGACATTTTTCAATCGAAAAATGTACAAATTATCTTGCTGTCATAACAAAAATATATATATGCTGGCTCGCTACCGCTCGTCAGGAAAATATTGACATCTGGATGGGGTAAACGTCTTAAAACAGTAGGATGAATGGAGCCGAATGGATACAAGCCAGAGAGAGGGGGAGAGAAAGGTAAACAAGCGAGGTGGACCCCCATTAGTGATAAGCGGATGATCATGTTATAGAAGCAATTGGTGCATGCAAGGATTTAGCTTCCACCCTATACATTTGATTAGTACAGTTGGCCAAATAATATGTGTCCCAGTTATCAGCATGTTTTGTTTGTTTCTATCTATATCTATCTATCTATCTATCTATATACTTAGGCCCAATCCCCACTTTTTCCTTTTTTTTTTTTTTTTACACTGTAATAATGTCTGCCAGATGTCTAAATAAGGTGTGTATGTATAGAAGAATCATAAATCTGAATGACATTCCATCAAAAAATAATTCGAGACAAGTGTATTTTTTCATATTCAGAATTACTTATTCTTTAATGCAACTTGTTTGGGTAACTTTTGAACAATAAATTCGTCCATCCAGCAATCCGATTCGTATATTTGTATTCAATGATGATGGTACCATTCATATACGTTGATATTAGCAAACCTAGCAGAACCTAATATACAGTAATATCGTATTGTCTTGTCTTTGTATTCAGATGACAGTAAATTGCATTTCTTCCATCTCCATATTTCGGATATTACGACGATTTTGCTGTGTTAATTTGTTATTCATTATATATATACATATACCGTATATATATATATATATATATATATATATATATATATAATACAAATAATAATAAGTATTATTATTATTATTATTATTATTATTATGCAGAGTACACTAGTCTCCCATTTTCAATTGCCTGCAGTGTTTGGAAATCAGCTTCCAAGGGATTACATTTTCTGCCAAGAGAAAATTAACTAAAGTCTAGAATACTCAAAAGTATCCATATTCCAATAAATACACAACTTTATAAGATTGAAATGTAATAATCTAGGTAAAGCACCGTTTGTATGTATTGTATTATGCCTCATGTTTAGCCCCATTACTTTTAAGATTAAAGACGTTTGTCTCATTAGTTTGGCTATTTTAAGACCTTTCGACTCATTTTGTTGTGAAATTTAAGACCTTTCGTGCTATTCAGGTGTCGATTTCTTTCTGCAGAGTGATTGCGAGCCTGCAATTTAGGGGGCATATTTAGGGGGCAATTTTGTTTTTCTTTTTTTTTTTGCAAAATGCAAAACTTTATCTCGATAAGGTGGCTTGAGAGTGTTTTTTAAGCTGGATGGAGGTTTAGGGAACATTAAACAAAATAATAATATACATAATACATACAAAATGGAAGTGGTCCCGGACATTGAGAATAGGAGTTACATACATACATACATACATACATACATACATACATACATACATACCGTAGCCTAGTAGGTAGAGCTCTCGTCTCACACACGAGGGGTCGGGGGTTCAATCCCCCGCCGGGCGGAGACAAATTGGGCTTGTCTCTTTTCATGTGTTAGCCTCAGTTCACCTAGCTGTAAATAGGTACCTGGAATAAGTGGACGACGTTGTGACGTCCCATCTGGGGTTGGCAAAAATGGTACAAGGCGAGATGGGTATCATATGGTTCACCTAAGCTGATGGCTACCTAAGCCTTCGGGCGAGACGGTACCGTCTATAGTGAGAATGGTACCATACAGATCCACCCTAAGCCTTCGTTTCCGATGTCGCCAATTGGCTAAAAATACAGACTACACACACATCCACAGCCATTCCAACGATACATATAACACCTACACATATAGGAGGCGGGAAATAACGAGCATGCTCACTCCCGCAATACAACTAGAGTAAGTACAACTAGAGTAAGTACATACATACATACATACATACATACATAAATACATACAAAAAGAAAGAAAGAAAGAAAGAAATATCCCCTTAAAGACTAAAGGATTTATTACAGGAAACATCAAAGCTAAAACATTTATAAACAGAACACATTAACTAATAGGCCATGACTTACCTAACTAGTAGTACGTAATTATCAATTTCAGTAAACCAGAATGCATTCTTATATTATATTCTGACTGTTTATAGACGATTGTATCAATCCTAGAAATGGTCTGGGGAATAATCAAGATATATTTTACCTTTTTCATTCCAAGAGATCCTTCCTAAACTGAACAATATCGTCTAATGATAGCCAGAATAAACCGAAGAATAGCGTCCAAATACTGAAAGGAGTAATAGTACTCGGAAAGTCGTGCTTATAAACAGTGCAGATATTCTTCAATTTGCTTTTGCTTGATGATCCTTCTGTGATTCTAACAGCCCGTGACTATATATATTTGTTTTTCTCTCTCTCCCACAGGTGATGGTAAATTACTATCTCTCCATCCTGATTACTAAGCTATTACCATGGTTTTGTAGCGAAGTATGTTGCTAATTATAAAAACTTGGCAATAATATGACGTACAGACACAGCGGTATCATATGACGTACAGACACAGCGGTATCATATGACGTACAGACACAGCGGTATCATATGACGTACAGACACAGCGGTATCATATGACGTACAGACACAGCGGTATCATATGACGTACAGACACAGCGGTATCATATGACGTACAGACACAGCGGTATCATATTTTTCCACTAAGAATCAAGGAATCGGATGCTAAAGAATTCAATTGATCATCAGCTGGAACAAACTAAATAGACTATAGTGTTAAGGGGAGGTTTTTAGTGTGTTTCCTAGACTTCCATCAAGCTTGAAATTACACCCCCTTGACCCCCTTTCAAGATAAATTTGTACATTTTTCGGTAGAAAAATTTCCCGGCCGAAGGCCGGGACACTCCTCTTACTCCTCTTAAATCTCTCCGATTTTGCACTCCTCTTAAATGTCAGGCTCGCTATCGCTCGCCAGGAAAAAATCGACACCTAAATGGGACGAAAGGTCTTAAAAGTGACATAAATTGGGTGAAAGTTCATAAAATCGCCAAACTAATGGGGCGAACGTCTTAAAATCTCAAAAGCAATGGGGCTAAACATGAGGGAGAAGGGGGTAAAGAAAAAAAATCCCTTAAGTGGAATTTAAGCTCCCCTTAATAGTTTCTCGTCATCAACGTGGAATGTAATGTTTCTACTGTTTATAAGAGCCCATGACTAGTACTACCTGTTGCACGTCATACAAGTGTAAAAGTAATATCTCTATTTTTCTAATGAACCGTGACTAGTACTACCTGTTGCACGTCATACAAGTGTAAAAGTAATATCTCTATTTTTCTAATGAACCGTGACTAGTACTACCTGTTGCACGTCATACAAGTGTAAAAGTAATATCTCTATTTTTCTAATGAACCATGACTAGTACTACCTGTTGCACGTCATACAAGTGTAAAAGTAATATCTCTATTTTTCTAATGAACCGTGACTAGTACTACCTGTTGCACGTCATACAAGTGTAAAAGTAATATCTCTATTTTTCTAATGAACCGTGACTAGTACTACCTGTTGCACGTCATACAAGTGTAAAAGTAATATCTCTATTTTTCTAATGAACCATGACTAGTACTACCTGTTGCACGTCATACAAGTGTAAAAGTAATATCTCTATTTTTCTAATGAACCGTGACTAGTACTACCTGTTGCACGTCATACAAGTGTAAAAGTAATATCTCTATTTTTCTAATGAACCGTGACTAGTACTACCTGTTGCACGTCATACAAGTGTAAAAGTAATATCTCTATTTTTCTAATGAACCGTGACTAGTACTACCTGTTGCACGTCATACAAGTGTAAAAGTAATATCTCTATTTTTCTAATGAACCGTGACTAGTACTACCTGTTGCACGTCATACAAGTGTAAAAGTAATATCTCTATTTTTCTAATGAACCGTGACTAGTACTACCTGTTGCACGTCATACAAGTGTAAAAGTAATATCTCTATTTTTCTAATGAACCGTGACTAGTACTACCTGTTGCACGTCATACAAGTGTAAAAGTAATATCTCTATTTTTCTAATGAACCGTGACTAGTACTTAATGTTTCTTATAAAAATATAATAACGTAATTTCCCTCTTTTTTTTTTCTTTTCTAGTAGCCCATGACTATAAACGGGTTTATTTCAACTGACGGTAAGTTGAATCGCTTAGCATCTAATTTATCGATACTTAATGAAAAAATGTGAAATTACCATGTCTTTGCATTATATCAAGACTTAAGTTTATATAATTAGCACCATATTTCGCTACAAAATCTTCAAAATAACTAAGTAAATTACCGTCAGTTGAAAAGAAACAGACTGTAGTAATATTTGTGTGTGTGTGTGTGTGTGTGTGTGTGTCATAAAAGTATAAAGGTAATGTCCCTCTTTCTTAATTTCACAAAACGGCATCAATGTTTTCGAGGAACTATTGACTTTGCCTGTCCGTGGATATAATGACCTTGTTGACATGAGCTAACAGATGTCCGGGCCTGTTTGACAGAGTGTTTGTTTTAATTTAGTAGGGGGGGGGGGGGGGTATTAGGGAAGCGAGAGAGAGAGAGAGAGAGAGAGAGAGAGAGAGAGAGAGAGAGAGAGAGAGAGAGAGAGAGAGAGAAGGGGGGGGGGGTGATGGGTAGCGGTATTAGGGGAGAGAGAGAGAAAGTGTGTGTGTGAGAGAGAGACAGAGAGAGAGGATGAGGTTTAGGGGTAGGGAGAGCATTATGTGGTGATGATTTTCGAAGTGGAGAGATAATTGAGAAGCAAAAATTATAAACAGGAAGAGATTGCAGGGACAGGTATGGAGAGTAGTTAATGTCTAACTAGGAATAGGAGAATCAGAATTAAAATGTTTATTATCCATTTATACAATGGTTATTCTTCATATGATGTACAGTCGTCACAATAACTTCATTACCACCCTATGATTTTCATTATACTAGTACCGGTATTCTATATTGTTGGGAACGGCTTGGAAATACTAGTTGATAGTAATTCACTCAACAGTTTGTAAAAATATGCAAAGGAAAGCTTAATCGAAATATGATTATACCAGTTATATTTGCATAATGAAAATGGTGGGGTGAGTATCCTTGGTTCGAGTCCTTGGAGTGCCACATGCATTTGTTGAATTCATTAATTGAGTTTAGAAGTGAAATTGGTTGGTGAAAAACTATTAATATATCGACAACTGTTCAATGCCTCACATAATATATCGACGACTGTTCAATGCCTCACATAATAATATATCGACAACTGTTCAATGCCTCACATAATAATATATCGACAACTGTTCAATGCCTCACATATCGACAACTGTTCAATGCCTCACATAATAATATATCGACAACTGTTCAATGCCTCACATATCGACAACTGTTCAATGCCTCACATAATAATATATCGACAACTGTTCAATGCCTCACATATCGACAACTGTTCAATGCCTCACATAATAATATATCGACAATTGTTCAATGCCTCACATAATAATATATCGAAAACTGTTCAATGCCTCACATATCGACAACTGTTCAATGCCTCACATAATAATATATCGACAACTGTTCAATGCCTCACATATCGACAACTGTTCAATGCCTCACATAATAATATATCGACAATTGTTCAATGCCTCACATAATAATATATCGACAACTGTTCAATGCCTCACATATCGACAACTGTTCAATGCCTCACATAATAATATATCGACAATTGTTCAATGCCTCACATAATAATATATCGAAAACTGTTCAATGCCTCACATATCGACAACTGTTCAATGCCTCACATATCGACAACTGTTCAATGCCTCACATATCGACAACTGTTCAATGCCTCACATATCGGCAACTGTTCAATGCCTCACATATCGACAACTGTTCAATGCCTCACATATCGACAACTGTTCAATGCCTCACATAATAATATATCGACAATTGTTCAATGCCTCACATAATAATATATCGACAACTGTTCAATGCCTCACATATCGACAACTGTTCAATGCCTCACATATCGACAACTGTTCAATGCCTCACATATCGACAACTGTTCAATGCCTCACATATCGACAACTGTTCAATGCCTCACATATCGACAACTGTTCAATGCCTCACATATCGACAACTGTTCAATGCCTCACATAATAATATATAATAGTAGGATACATGCAAGGGTTTGTTGTCAAGTATATAATAAGCAAACTATATAATAACACGTATAGGAGTATAGGCCTACATCGGAGTTAGTGACCATAAGCTCAATTGAGTATTAACCCCTTCTATACCGCCAACGTCTTCCTAGTTTTCTTCTAGCTTTATTTAGACAATAATTGTGTGCGGTTTAAAAAGGATCTGTGGTAGTAAAAGGGGTTAAGTGAGATAGTTGGAAGTCTGTTAATTGTTGGAGGCCCTTTTTAAACTGAGTTAAATCGTCTAATAGTAGCCAGAGTAAGTTAAGAAGACGTCATCGGCACAGAAGGGGTTAAAAGGGTATAGTTTCAATTGTTTCCTAAAGGAGGATATGTAATTAGTGTCCCTTATGATCTAGTAGAACACAAATAAAACTCTTGCTTCCCATGTAGGGCAATTTATCAATAACAGATGTTTCGTACTATTTGAACCTAGTGTTGGAGTTTATTCAGTATGGCGAGAGGGGAGCGGTGGTTTGAGAGAGAGAGAGAGAGAGAGTGTGTGTGTGTGTGTGTGTGTACAAAGTACAAAGGAGTACAAAGCAAATCAAGCAACAACAGATCTAGTGACCCTTCTAGGTTGCTTGTCCTCCAAAACACTGAGGACCAAGTGTCCAAACAGTGGTTTAGAGTGGGTAAGGGAACATTGGAAAGGGAATTACTGCCCTGGAACTAATATCCGTGGCAGGATTAGGAAGTTAGTAGGGGACAGATGGGTTAGTAACTGAGGGGGGGATAAAATAAAGTTATTCATTTACAAACGCAGTCAGTCGCGGGTTTGATGCGAGATATTTGTCTAGGCGGAGTTTAAATGAATCAACGGTGATGCAGTCTATAACGTTTCGGGGAAGCCCATTCCACAAGTTGACAACTCGATTGAAGAAGACATTCTTAGATTCGTGTGAGTTAAAAGATTTACCAATAATTTTGCAACCGTTTCCCCGCGTGTAATTAGATTGCTCGATAGTGAAGTACTTACTACAGTTCATATTGTCGATGCCTTTGATGATTTTGAACACTTGAATTAAGTCACCTCTTAATCTGCGCTGGGTTAAAGGAAATAGATTGAATTCTCTAAGACGCTCTTCGTATGGTTTGTTCTTTAGGCTAGGTATCATTTTGGTAACTCTACGTTGAACTCGTTCTAGCTTGTTTATATCTTTTTGGTAATAAGGGCACCAGGATTGAACGCAGTATTCCAGAAGAGGGCGGACTAAGGAATTGTAAAGGGTTAGGATAACTTCTTTGGATTTATGCTCAAATGACCTGCCTATAAAGCCAATTATTTTGTTTGCCTTCTTAACAACTTCTGAACATTGTTGACTCGGTTTTAGGTTACTCGATATTGTTACTCCCAGATCGGTTTCTCTGTTTACATTCTTAAGCTGAGTGCCATTCATCGAATAGTTTGCTTTCTCATTTAGGTATCCGATATGTAGTACTTTACATTTATCCGCATTGAAACTCATTTGCCAAATTTGGGCCCAACATGACAATTTATCTAGATTGTGTTGCATATCGTCAACTTGTTCTTTTGAGAGTACGCTATTTGCAATTTTTGTATCGTCAGCAAATTTTGAGATTGTACAGGTGAGACCCTCATCTATGTCGTTGATGTAAATTAGAAAGAGAATTGGTCCTAGTACCGATCCCTGGGGTACCCCGCTACTTACATTGGTCCATTTAGATGCCTTACCGTTTATGACTACTCTTTGCTTTCTGTCGCTGAGCCAATTTTCTATCCATTTCAACACACCGTCTTGTATTCCATGCGCTTTTAGTTTTAGCAGTAAACGTTTGTGGGGAACTTTGTCAAAGGCCTTTTGAAAATCAAGGTATATATATAATATCTACAGCTTTACTCTCATCGTAGAGGTTGAGGATATCGTGGAAGAAGTCTAAGAGGTTTGTTAAACAGGAACGTTTTTTACGAAAGCCGTGTTGAGTATCTTTAAGTATGTTATTTTCCTCTAAGTAATTTACGAGTCTGTCTCGTATGACCGTTTCTAGCATTTTACATACAACTGAGGTTAAGCTAATTGGACGATAGTTACTGGGTAGGGATTTGCTGCCTTTTTTTTAATATCGGTGTTACATTGGCTAGCTTCCACTGATCGGGCATAGTTCCAGACTGCAAGGATTTATTGAATAGTAATGTCAGTGGTTTGGAGAGCTCATCCTTAGCTTCCTTTAGAACTCTAGGCGAGATTGTATCAGGTCCAGGCGTTTTATTTACCATGAGTTTATCTAAACAATTCAATACTTCTCTCTCTGTAACGGTGATATTGCTTAGAACATCTGAATTATCAATCTGAATCGGCGATGGTGTAGGGATATCACTGAGGTCTTCTGTTGTAAAAACTGATGCAAAGAAGGTATTGAGGGCATTACTCATTTGTACTTCGTCTTTGGTGTATTCTCCATTTTCATCGACTAACGGTCCAACAGTTGAAGTAACTACTTTTTTCTTTCTGATATAACTATAGAATTCTTTCGGGTTTGTTTGACTTTGATTCGCAATATGTAACTCTAAGGTCTTTTTACTTTGCTTAATTAACTTTTTGGCTTTGCGTCGTAGCTCTACAAATTTCAGCCGTTCTTCGTCATTTTGTGAGGATTTTAATCTATCATTAGCAAATTTTTTAGCAAGCAGGCAGTTTGAAATATCTTTATTCCACCATTTGGGCTTATTATTATGGCCTGGACGCCGTATTTTCGGTGGTATGCAGTCTTGCACTGCTTTTAGGTAAGTGGCTTCGAATAACTTCCAAGATGTATTTATGTCGTTATTGTGAATTAAAAAGCTCCAGTCAGTTTCTTTAAACATAGCTCTAAGTTTATGGAAGTTTGCTTTCTTGAAATTAGGGACTTTTTCGATGCTACTATTTGGTTCGTTACTAGTAAAGTTTGAAGTGAAAGTTATCGTACGATGGTCGCTGTTACTGAATTCATCACCAACATTCAAATTCTCTATTAATTCTTCTTTTGTTGCAAGTACAATGTCAAGAACGTTATTACCACGGGTTGGCGTTCGAACAAATTGATAAAGCGAACTCTCTTGCAAGTTCGTATACAAGTCATGTCCGGAGTGTGAAGTAAGAGAATCGCCCCACTTGGTCACAGGTAAATTAAAGTCGCCAAAAATTACGGTATCTTGTGAGTTACTTACATCTGCAATTTGTTCGTAGATTTCTCGGTCAGTTTGCACTGATTGAGCTGGAGGTCTGTATATTAATGCAAGTATTATTTTTGTACCTTTATTATTCTTTATTAGCACAAAAGATGCGTCGACGTTCACAATTTGAGGTTTTGACAAGAGGGTAGGGTTAAGACTTTCTTTGATATAAAGTAAAACGCCACCTCCATTTCGATTTATTCGGCTTTTCTCAAACATTACATAACCGGGAAGTGAATACTCTGCTAAAAAGTCTCTATCTTCTGTATTGAGCCAAGATTCTGTTATGCCAATCACATCAAAATTTTCTGTAAACACTAGCTCCTCTAAATCTGAAAATTTATTGCGTATGCTACGAGTGTTTGCATAGAAAACCTTTAAATTTGTTATTTTAGAACTAACGGAACGCTCTTCAATAATATTTTTGGTTTTTGTCGGATCTACATTTATGTTCATGGCTGTCCTCGGTCCTCGCTGTCTTCGGTCCTTATCGCTGGTGGTCCTCGGTTGCCTCTGTTTTTTTCTTGGCGTTGGATGATTTATGTCACTGCTGCTTCTTCTCGGATGGCGTTTTTTGATCCATAGCTGCGGACTGCTTCGTGTAGGAGACGACCCATGCGTGCTGAATCCACAGGGTTTAGATGAGTGCCATCCTTGCGGAACAGAGTAGGCTGGTTGTAGAAGTTGTCCCAGAGGTTGATGAATTCAACTTCTTCCCTCAGACACAAATATTTTAGTCGGCTATTTGTGCTGAAGGCCTTGTCGTAGAATTTGTCAGGTGCGTCGATCTTGGGGAGAATGCCTGAGATGATGATATTCCTCGACTTGTTTTTGTAGTGCTGGATCATCTTGCGATATTTCTCCATCAACTCTTCGGATCTGGTGCGCATGACGTCATTTGAACCAGCATGGATGACAAAAAGGGTATTTTCATTTGCATCCTTTGTGGTATCTCCGAAGGCTTCCACAATGTCGTCCAGTCCAGCTCCTGGGATGCAAAATCTTTTTCGTTGATTTGGGACTCTGTCGCAGAACTCTTCGACCTGTCCTCGTAGGATGGAATCCCCAACGAGCCTAGTCTCCTCTGGTTCGTCTTCCATCTCTACCAATATCTCAAATCTGTTTGACATTGTGACTGGTAGAAGAGACCTTTTCTGCGTTGGCCGTGCACCGTTCCTCACTGGTGTAAATCCGGAAACCTGTGGTGGCGGGACTCTACGTACAGGTCGGGGAGAGGAGTGGTTAGAATGGGGGCGAGGGGTTGGTACTGTTCGTGCTAGCAGGCTTCTTGCACGAGGAGTGGGGGAGAGACTAAGGTGAACAGGGCGGCTGTCCTGGTTTGATGTCGGCTCAGGTTCGTCAGAAGCATCTGCTGCAGTGTCTACTGCAGGTGTTGGATTGTTGGCAGATGACGTTGGGGCGGTGGTGGATGCTGGAGTTGAAACAATTGGAGTTAGTGATACTCCAACGTTGAGTGTTACAAACTCTTGGAGTGATTCCAGCTTCCTGGTGAGGGCGTTGATCTTGTTGTGGGCTTCATCCAATTTTGCTGTCAAATCCTCTCGTTGCTGGCAGAGTCGGCAGACTTGTGGATCGACAGGAGCAAACATGGAAGCACCAAACCTACCGGCGCAGTTCGTACAGGCACGAGGCATGGTGACGATCACTTTCTTCAGATCACTTCACTCACTTAAAAACACTTAACTCACTTTAAAAACACTAAACTCACTTTAAAAACACTTCACTCCCTTCAGGTCGCTTCACTTACTTAAATAGGCCTAACCGAAAAAAAAAATGTTGAAATACACACAAATAGGTTATCATAGGTTATAATAGTGTGTGTGTGTGTGTGTGTGTCAGCTCTGATCTCTTGCACGTCCATAATGACCCAGTGCCCTTAGCTGAGAGAGAGAGAGAGAGAGAGAGAGAGAGAGAGAGAGAGAGAGAGATTGGAGGGTATTATTGAAGGAAGATCTTAAAGTTTTTTTATGGATGTGGAGTGATGAAGAACGACATGGAAAACATATGCAATTTATGGTTTATATGATATAGTCCAAGTTATCTCATATTTTAGAGTCGTAATACATAGGTAATACTGGAAATCGGGATATATTCGCTTCAAAGACATACGAGATTACACCTATGCACGAACAAAAATTGTATATTGATTAATGCCTTTTACAATGGTTTTAAAGGCATACAGGACACTCCTATGTAATTTATCCAATGTATTTAAATATAGCTGTAATATGGATGATCTGTAAAGAAACCTAGGAAATGAAACAGATGAGATTAGTGAAACGTTAGCCAGGATATTGTTAAGGGGGGTCACCGGCTTTTTTTTATCCTTCTCTCCTGTTCTCCCTTTCCCTGGCTTTATCCATTCGGCCCCATTCAGCCAACTGTTTTAAGACGTTTATCCCCATCCAGGTGTCAATATATTCCTGGCGAGCGATAGCGAGCTAGCATTGTATGGAGAAATCCGGCTTCGCCGGAGACATTTTTCTATCGAAAAATATACAAATTTAGCTTGCTGTCAAAAAAAAATATATATATATATATATATGCTGGCTCGCTACCTCTCGCCAGGAAAATATTGACACCTGGATGGGGGTAAACGTCTTAAAACAGTAGGCTGAATGGGGCCGACTGGATACAAGCCAAAGAGAGAGGGAGAGAAAGAGAACAAAAGCGACATGGGCTTCCTTAAGGTATGTATCGTGTCTAGGTTATTCATATTACACTCTTGGAAGATCCGATGTCGCATTGCTTTTCTCTTTTCTGGCTAGCATTAGACGATTTTATTCAGATTGGGAAGGGTATATGGAAGTCAGAGAGTTAATTGAGATAGTCTTTACCCTTATAATTCCCACATAATCTCCGTAAATGATTCGATGACGCATTTCTTTTCCGTTTTATGGCTAGCATTAGACGATTTTATTCAGATTAGGAAAGGGATATGGAAGTCAGAGTTAATTATTGAGATGGTCTTAACCTCTATAATTCCCACATAGCATTCCTAAATTATATATAATCGTGTAATGATAGCCAAAATAAGCTGTTGAAATACGTCATAATCGTCAAAATGTTAAATGTAAGATACGTAAATGTCGCTATTTAAAACTTTGCTATCATGCTATTCGCAGATCATGACACACCTCCTAGAACTTGGCCTTTTTAATGAAGTATATTTTCTATTCAGTACAGCTTATGAATTATTGAATCTGAAGATTATGACGCATTTTGACAGTTTATTCTGGCTATTATTAGGCGATTGTATACAGTTAAAGAAGGGTATGTGGGAATGATAAGGGTGAAGCGTATCTCAATTAACCCGCTGACTACCATATAACTTTCCTAATATATATATAATTGTCTAATGATAGCCGGAAAACAGAAAAGATATGCATATTGGAATTTGAAAGGGTTAAGGGCAGGCTATATTAGGTGTAAATAATAATAACACGAAATAGAACCCAATTTGTTGCACCGTACCTCGCCATGTTTATGTAAATGTACTAGTATTTTAATGTTTCCTAAACAAAACGCGATCTAAATATTAAAGTATAATTTTAAGACATAACATGTTTAGCCAAATATTAATTAACTGAATTTCTGTGGCTTGAAGAAGTCTCGCCCGAGCTGATGACAGGTGAGTTAATTACACTATCAAGAAACACTGACATCCTCATAGGTTTTTAACCAACATGTAGCGAAATGTAATATATATATATATATATATATATATATATATATATATATATATATATATATATATATATAAAGATGAGCTGCTTGAGGAGTATGTTTGAAGTTTCTCGTAGAGACAGATTGAGGAATGAAGAGATACGTAGGAGTGGGGCAGCAGGAACATTTGTCAGCCATAGTGGATAGAAGGGGGCTGAGCTGGTATGGTCATGTTGAACGAATGGAAGATGAAAGGCTTACAAAGAGAATATGCGAGTCAGATACAAGGGGAGATAGAAGAGCGGGAAGACTCCCATTGAGATGTAGAGACTGTGTAAGACAAGCTTTGGATGACAGAGGAATGACTATAGATCAGGCAAGGGAAGTGGTAATAAACAGGAATGAATGGAGAATGTTTGTGAAAAGATGAATGAACACAACACGCGGTCATTTTGGGGAAGGGCTCGGGGCGCAAATTGGACTAGATAATAGTCCATCAGGCGCCTGGCCCGGGGAGATGGTTTATATGAAGGGTGCGCCTGGAAGTGTGGGGGGCGCGCTTGTGGTTTCGCTCTGCTGCATGGCTGACTGCCGAGATCGGAACCTCTCCGGGTGGGTGGTCGGGGGCCAGGGAAGTGCTGGAGGGACCTTGGTGACCCTGGTCTCTGGGTCTTCTCCTGGATGACCTAGATGTGTGTGAATTTGTATTTTGTTTTTGTGTGTTCATTGTTTTCTGTTGTGTTTTGTATTGTCCCTGTTCTTGCTCTGTCTTGAGTCGCCCCCCCCCCCCCTAAAAAAAAAAAAAAAGGAAAATTGGGGATTGGGCCTGAGTATATAGATAGATAGATAGATAAATTTAACGGATATATTAAACTTAGAAAGGGTTAATACAATTCCTTGTCCATTATTACTATACAGGTACTGTATATTAATATTTATCGATAAAAAAACATCAGATATATAAGAAATGAAACATACTGCTTATTATCTTTCATCACGGGTCAATCAAAACTGTTAAAGCAATAATATAAGTCGAGTTTAGTTAAGCTTATAATGCGCATAATATTAACCCTTTCAAGCTCCAATACGCATTTCTGTTTTGTTTTATGGTAATTATTAGACGATTTTATTCAGATTAGGAAGGGTATATGGAAGTCAGAGCGTTGATTGAGAGAGTCTTTACCCTTTTAATACCCACAGAACCTTCCTAAGCTGCATACAATCGTCTAATGATAGACAAAACATACTGCTAAAACGCGTCAGAGCTTCAAGGGGTTAATATGTTGTGCTTTCAAAATGGGTTCCTACTATATGAACAAAGAGGGAGACGGCTTAAGGGGCGTGACCTGCTTTTGTTTCTCCTTTTTTCTCTTTCTCTGGCTCTTACTTATTTCTTTTGTTAAGGGGGCCCACTTCGTATTTTTTCTCTCTCACCCTCTCTCTCTCTGGGTTGTATCCATTCGGCCCCATTCAGCCTGTAAGACGTTTATCCCCATCCAGGTGTCGATTTCTTCCTGGCGAGTTATAGCGAGTCAGCATTTTTTTAAATATGCTGGCTTGCTACCGCTCGCCAGGAAAATGTCGACACCTGGATGGGTATAAATGTTTTAAAACAGTAGGCTGAATGGGGCCGAATAGATACAACCCAGAGAGAGAGGGATTGAGGGGAAAAAACGAGGTGGGCCCCCTTAACAAAAGAAATACAACAAAAGTACAAAAGGAAAGCAAGAAACATCACATACTCTAAGGTTGCTTGTAGGTAAATTAGTTAACTACTGTGACTAGAACAAAGAGTATAGCCATTCATGAATACTTCTTCCCTCCTTTCAATATATATCACACACACACACACACATACACACACACACACACACACACACACACACACACACACACGGTCACGGTGGCCGAGCGCGCTTAGTACTCTGTATTGGGAGCGCTAGCTCTGGTGTCGGGGGTTCGATCCCACGCGCCGGCAGGGGAAGTTCTCTCAAAAACTTTCCCTGGCCGTGAAGGCAAGATCTGGGCGGATCGTCTCGGGGGACCCACAAAGTCTCCTGCCCACGTCCTACTCTCTTGGGAGTATGTAGGCGCTCTCGTTAGCTGCCAGGATCAGTCTGTTGATCCATTAGGATAAGATCTAGGTTAAGTCTGTGTATTTTCAGCCCCATTGGCTGCCAGCTTGAAATAAACCGATTATTATTATTATTATTACACACACACACACACACACACACACACACACACACACACACACACACACAGCCCGTAGCCTAGTAGGTAGAGCTCTCGTCTCACACACGAGGGGTCGGGGGTTCAATCCCCGGCCGGGCGGAGACAAATTGGGCTTGTCTCCTTTCATGTGTTAGCCTCAGTTCACCTAGCTGTAAATAGGTACCTGGAATAAGTGGACGACGTTGTGACGTCCCATTTGGGGTTGGCAAAAATGGTACAAGGCGAGATGGGTATCATGTGATTCACCTAAGCTGATGGCTACCTAAGCCTTCGGGCGAGACGGTACCGTCTATAGTGAGAATGGTACCATACAGATCCACCCTAAGCCTTCGTTTCCGATGTCGCCAATTGGCTAAATACAGACTACACACACATCCACAGCCATTCCAACAGTACATAAAACACTTAACATGCATTTCACGCAATACATTCCCAGTTAAGGAGGCGCGATAATAATGAGCTTAGCTCGCATTGCGTGGATTCCCCTTGACGAACAAGTAACTGAGTAACTGAGTAACACACACACACACACACACACACACACACACACACACGACTACACTACTGTACTACTACTATTACTAATAATAATGATAACACCAATAATAATAATAATTATTATTATTATTATAATAATATTGATAATACAAAATAATAGTAATGACAATACTAATAATAATGATAAGTATAATAAAATAATAATAATAATAATAGTAATAAGAACGTGGACAGTGAGGTGGAGTGTATGTAGGATAGTTCAGTGCTAATGTGCCTCTGTTCTGTTCTGTTTTCTCTCACCCTTTTCTTTCGTTTACGTTATCTTGTGTTACTAAATAAACCAAAAGGTCTTCATATTGACAAAGAAATGGGGCGGAAGGTCTTAAAATCGACAAACTAATGGGGCAAACATCTTAAAATGACGCGTTTCCTATATATTTATTATCATGTGCTACTAAGACAAAGACAATCACGCGTTTCCTACATATTTATCATCATGTGCTACTAAGACAAAGACAATCACGCGTTTCCTACATACAGGTATGTATTATCATGTGCTACTAAGACAAAGACAATCACACGTTTCCTACATATTTATTATCATGTGCTACTAAGACAAAGACAATCACGCGTTTCCTACATATTTATCATCATGTGCTACTAAGACAAAGACAATCCCGCGTTTCCTACATATTTATCATCATGTGCTACTAAGACAGACAATCCCGCGTTTTCTACATATTTATCATCATGTGCTACTAAAACAAAGACAATCACACGTTTCCTACATATTTATTATCATGTGCTACTAAGACAAAGACAATCCCGCATTTCCTACATATTTATCATCATGTGCTACTAAGACAAAGACAATCACGCGTTTCCTACATATTTATCATCATGTGCTACTAAGACAAAGACAATCCCGCATTTCCTACATATTTATCATCATGTGCTACTAAGACAAAGACAATCCCGCGTTTCCTACATATTTATCATCATGTGCTACTAAGACAAAGACAATCACGCGTTTCCTACATATTTATCATCATGTGCTACTAAGACAAAGACAATCACGCGTTTCCTACATATTTATCATCATGTGCTACTAAGACAAAGACAATCATGCATTTCCTACATATTTATCATCATGTGCTACTAAGACAAAGACAATCACGCGTTTCCTACATATTTATCATCATGTGCTACTAAGACAATCACGCGTTTCCTACATATTTATCATCATGTGCTACTAAGACAAAGACAATCACGCGTTTCCTACATATTTATCATCATGTGCTACTAAGACAAAGACAATCATGCGTTTCCTACATATTTATCATCATGTGCTACTAAGACAAAGACAATCACGCGTTTCCTACATATGTATTATCATGTGCTACTAAGACAAAGACAATCACGCGTTTCCTACATATTTATCATCATGTGCTACTAAGACGAAGACAATCATGCGTTTCCTACATATTTATCATCATGTGCTACTAAGACAGACAATCACACGTTTCCTACATATGTATTATCATGTGCTACTAAGACAATCACACGTTTCCTACATATTTATCATCATGTGCTACTAAGACAAAGACAATCACGCGTTTCCTACATATTTATCATCATGTGCTACTAAGACAAAGACAATCATGCGTTTCCTACATATTTATCATCATGTGCTACTAAGACAAAGACAATCACGCGTTTCCTACATATGTATTATCATGTGCTACTAAGACAAAGACAATCACGCGTTTCCTACATATTTATCATCATGTGCTACTAAGACAAAGACAATCACGCGTTTCCTACATATTTATCATCATGTGCTACTAAGACAGACAATCACGCGTTTCCTACATATGTATTATCATGTGCTACTAAGACAAAGACAATCACGCGTTTCCTACATATTTATCATCATGTGCTACTAAGACAAAGACAATCACGCGTTTCCTACATATTTATCATCATGTGCTACTAAGACAAAGACAATCACGCGTTTCCTACATATTTATCATCATGTGCTACTAAGACAAAGACAATCACGCGTTTCCTACATATTTATCATCATGTGCTACTAAGAAAAGGAAAATCAGGCGTTTCCCAACCCCATTCCTTCCGCTGTCTCAAGTTCGGCCGAGTCGCTGAAGGGGAGATGGGTCGTTTTTCTAGATCTCTTTCTCCCTCATGTTTAGCCTCATTATTTTTCAGATTTTAAGATGTTTGCCCCATTAGATTGTCGATTTTATGACCCATGTCCTTGTCAATATTAAGACCTTTCGTTTTATTTAGGTTTCTATTATTTTCCTGGCGAACGATAGTGAGCCTGTAATTTCGGAAGAACCGGCCTTTGGCCTTGACTTTTTTCTACCGAAAAATGTAAAGAGAAAAATTATAGAAAGGGGATCTAATGTATGTTATATTTAAAGTTTGATGGAGGTCTAGGGAGGTAACTAGAAAAACAAAAAATAATAAATGAAAATATCCACCAAAAAGTGAACCATTCCCCCTTAAACTTTTCGCAGCCCCCGGAAATTATGGCTCTCTTTTCTTCCATGCCCCTTGTGATCTCCATAAACCCCGAGCCCGGTACTATACCCTGTTCCAAGTAGGTAGGCCAGACATCGTGAACCCTAGCCACTGGGACTCAAAAAGGGCTAGAGCAAAGGGGCTGTAGGTTTCCACGGCTATTCCCTGGGTGACCCTTCCCTAGCCACTGGGACTAAAAAAGGGCTAGAGCAAAGGGGCTGTAAATTCCCAAAGCTATTCCCTGGCTGACCCTTCCCTAGCCACTGGGACTCAAAAAGGGCTAGAGCAAAGGGGCTGTAGGTTTCCACGGCTATTCCCTGGCTGACCCTTCCCTAGCCACTGGGACTAAAAAAGGGCTAGAGCAAAGGGGCTGTAAATTCCCAAACTATTCCTTGGCTGACCCTTCCCTAGCCACTGGGACTCAAAATGGGCTAGAGCAAAGGGGCTGTAAATCTCCACGGATATTCCCTGGCTGACCCTTCCCTAGCCACTGTGACTAAAAAAGGACTAGAGCAAAGGGGCTGTAAATCTCCACGGATATTCCCTGGCTGACCCTTCCCTAGCCACTGGGACTAAAAAAGGGCTAGAACAAAGGGGCTGTATATCTCCACGGATATTCCCTGGCTGACCCTTCCCTAGCCACTGTGACTCGAAAGGGGCTGTAAATCTCCACGGATATTCCCTGGCTGACCCTTCCCTAGCCACTGGGACTAAAAAAGGGCTAGAACAAAGGGGCTGTAAATTCCCAAAGCTATTCCTTGGCTGACCCTTCCCTAGCCATTGGGACTAAAAAAGGGCTAGAGCAAAGGGGCTGTAAATCTCCACGGATATTCCCTGGCTGACCCTTCCCTAGCCACTGTGACTCGAAAGGGGCTGTAAATCTCCACGGATATTCCCTGGCTGACCCTTCCCTAGCCACTGGGACTAAAAAAGGGCTAGAACAAAGGGGCTGTAAATTCCCAAAGCTATTCCCTGGCTGACCCTTCCCTAGCCACTGGGACTCAAAAAGGGCTAGAGCAAAGGGGCTGTAAATTCCCAAAGCTATTCCCTGGCTGACCCTTCTAAAATGTTAGAAATATTAGCTTGATTACGCTAGTCGTTTGTGAGTGACAGAGGTTAATTTACGGTCGCGCTAATAAGTCATGTCTCTGTTGTCATTACGTTTGGCTCGCTCTGTGCTGTATTAATGTCTGTCAGATGTTGAATAGGGTGGGTCAGTGTAGGAACATGTTTGTATATTTTACTCGATATGAAGAAATAAAGCTTAGATATTGCTGCTACCAATTATTGATCAAAATATACTTGGTGCCTAGACATCACTTATTAGCGCGATTGTTTTGGACCATTTACTTGGAATAGGGTATAGTCTCGTCTCTCCCTTGCCTTGGTTCTATGTGTAGACAGTTAGGCTTTATCTTTGCTTAAGGGGGAGGTAGCCGCTTTTTCTAGACCCCCTTCACCCTCATGTTTAGCATACTAGTTTTGAAATTTTAAGACGTTCGTTCGGTTAGTTTGGCAATTCTAAGACCTTCCACCCCATTTTTTTTGTCAATATTCGGAATTTAGGACCTTTTGTGCCATTTAGGTGTCGATATTTTTCCTGACGAACGATAGTGAGCCTTTAATTTTGGAAGAACCGGCCTTCGGCCCGGACATTTTTCTACCGAAAAAAAACCCCACACAAATTAATCTAGAAAGGGAATCTATTGAATGTTTTATAAAGTTTGATAGAGGTCTAGGGAGGAAACTAGGACGAAATATTTGATAAATTAAAAAATAAAAATCGACCAAAAAAAGTGAACCATGCCCCCTTAATCCCTTGCAGCGTTGTTCTTCCTGTTCGTGTCTTCTTTGTGGTACGGTGATGCAAGCAGAACATCGGTACACACCTCACCCATCGAAGTTGTGGTACGGTGATGCAAGCAGAACATCGGTACACACCTCACCCATCGAAGTTGTGGTACGGTGATGCAAGCAGAACATCGGTACACACCTCACCCATCGAAGTTGTGGTACGGTGATGCAAGCTGAACATCGGTACACACCTCACCCATCGAAGTTGTGGTACGGTGATGCAAGCAGAACATCGGTACACACCTCACCCATCGAAGTTGTGGTACGGTGATGCAAGCAGAACATCGGTACACACCTCACCCATCGAAGTTGTGGTACGGTGATGCAAGCTGAACATCGGTACACACCTCACCCATCGAAGTTGTGGTACGGTGATGCAAGCTGAACATCGGTACACACCTCACCCATCGAAGTTGTGGTACGGTGATGCAAGCAGAACATCGGTACACACCTCACCCATCGAAGTTGTGGTACGGTGATGCAAGCTGAACATCGGTACACACCTCACCCATCGAAGTTGTGGTACGGTGATGCAAGCAGAACATCGGTACACACCTCACCCATCGAAGTTGTGGTACGGTGATGCAAGCAGAACATCGGTACACACCTCACCCATCGAAGTTGTGGTACGGTGATGCAAGCTGAACATCGGTACACACCTCACCCATCGAAGTTGTGGTACGGTGATGCAAGCTGAACATCGGTACACACCTCACCCATCGAAGTTGTGGTACGGTGATGCAAGCAGAACATCGGTACACACCTCACCCATCGAAGTTGTGGTACGGTGATGCAAGCAGAACATCGGTACACACCTCACCCATCGAAGTTGTGGTACGGTGATGCAAGCAGAACATCGGTACACACCTCACCCATCGAAGTTGTGGTACGGTGATGCAAGCAGAACATCGGTACACACCTCACCCATCGAAGTTGCCACACAACTTCACACTTAAGGGGAGACTGGCCGTTTGTTTGGTCTATTAATTAATTTATTCATATATTTTTTTAGTTTCCTCCCTAGACCTCCATCAAGCTTAGAAAGACACCCCCCTAGACCCCCCTTCAAGATAAATTTGTACATTTATCGGTAGAAAAATGTCTCGGCCGAAGGCCGATTTCTCTTAAAATAGCAGGCTCGCTATCGCTCGCCAGGAAATAATCGACACCTAAATGACACGAAAGGTCTTAAAATTGACAACGAAATGGGGCGAAAGGTGTTAAAATCGCCAAACTAATGGGCCGAACGTCTTATAATCTCAAAACTAGTGGGGCTAAACATTAGAGAGAAGGGGGTCCAGAATAAATGTTTGCCTCCCCTTAAGAGCTGAGTCACACATATTTCTTTTCTACGGTATGTGTATGAAGAAAACAAAAGGCAGGTTGCATGTAACGAGTGTCTCCCTCAATGCTACTAATACTACTACTGCTACTACTACTATACTGCTACTGCTGCTACTATTACTACTACTTCCACTACTACTACTACTACTACTACAAATAATAGCAAACATTATTTTGGTAATCCTGCTTCACCCTAGCGGCCTCACTCCATCAGAAAACACGGTGCTTCTAGGCAGAGACGCACACATTCTATTGGTACCGTACATAATTTCTAAGCACTTTTGCATATCTGTGGTTAAACTGCATGTAGATTACTTAAGTTGCTGAAATATTATAGAGGTTTATAAAGTAAGACCGCAATTGCTGAAACAGAGGCAAAACAAACATAAAATAAACAAAATAATAATCATGCGTCCCCCGGCCCCCCCCCCCCCCCCATTCATGCATGCTATTTTTTCTCCCCCCCCCCCTTTCCAACCCCCCCCCCTCTTTCTCTCTCCCACACACACACACACACACACACACACACACACACACACACACACACACACACACACACACACAACCCCCCCCCCCCCCCCTCTGGTCCCACAACGCATAATTCTTCTATCCCACATCTGGAATATAACCAGTGGCGGAAATGATATATACAAGATAAATTTCCGGCTGGCATACCTTAAGGGGAGATGAGTCGTGTTTATGGTCCCCCTTCTTCCTCATGTTTAACGCCATTAGTTTTCAGATTTGATGACGTTCGGCCCATTAGTTGGGCGATTTTATGACTTTTCACCCCATTTCTTTATCAATATTAAGACTTTTCGTGTCATTTAGGTGTCGATTTTTCCTGGCGAGCAATAGCGAGCCTGTAATTTAAGTGAAACAGGCCTTCGGCCGTTTAGATAAATGTACACATTTATCTTGAAGGAGGGACTTTGGGGTGGGTTTTTTTTTTATGTTTGATGAAGGTTTAGAGAGGAAACAAAAACAAAATATATATAAACAAAATACATAAATTGGGAAATAAGTACGCCCATCTCCCCTTAATATATCACTCGGTGTCTTCCCATCCCGGGTGAAAATAGGGAGGTGATATAAAGTGGTATATACTGTATATAAAGTGGTATATACTGTATATGGGTTGGCTCACCACAAAATTTAATATACTGTTTATTATTTTTATTTATATTATTTTATATTATTTTTTTTCGGAATGGTCCCGGGTTTTCAATACTAT